>CM060836.1:65545000-65760000 GCA_030762175.1 Metallyticus violacea
TAGTAGTAGTAGTAGTAGTAGTAGTAGTAGTAGTAGTAGTAGTAGTAGTAGTAGTAGTAGTAGTAGTAGTAGTAGTAGTAGTAGTAGTAGTAGTAGTAGTAGTAGTAGTAGTAGTAGTAGTAGTAGTAGTAGTAGTAGTAGTAGTAGTAGTAGTAGTAGTAGTAGTAGTAGTAGTAGTAGTAGTAGTAGTAGTAGTAGTAGTAGTAGTAGTAGTAGTAGTAGTAGTAGTAGTAGTAGTAGTAGTAGTAGTAGTAGTAGTAGTAGTAGTAGTAGTAGTAGTAGTAGTAGTAGTAGTAGTAGTAGTAGTAGTAGTAGTAGTAGTAGTAGTAGTAGTAGTAGTAGTAGTAGTAGTAGTAGTAGTAGTAGTAGTAGTAGTAGTAGTAGTAGTAGTAGTAGTAGTAGTAGTAGTAGTAGTAGTAGTAGTAGTAGTAGTAGTAGTAGTAGTAGTAGTAGTAGTAGTAGTAGTAGTAGTAGTAGTAGTAGTAGTAGTAGTAGTAGTAGTAGTAGTAGTAGTAGTAGTAGTAGTAGTAGTAGTAGTAGTAGTAGTAGTAGTAGTAGTAGTAGTAGTAGTAGTAGTAGTAGTAGTAGTAGTAGTAGTAGTAGTAGTAGTAGTAGTAGTAGTAGTAGTAGTAGTAGTAGTAGTAGTAGTAGTAGTAGTAGTAGTAGTAGTAGTAGTAGTAGTAGTAGTAGTAGTAGTAGTAGTAGTAGTAGTAGTAGTAGTAGTAGTAGTAGTAGTAGTAGTAGTAGTAGTAGTAGTAGTAGTAGTAGTAGTAGTAGTAGTAGTAGTAGTAGTAGTAGTAGTAGTAGTAGTAGTAGTAGTAGTAGTAGTAGTAGTAGTAGTAGTAGTAGTAGTAGTAGTAGTAGTAGTAGTAGTAGTAGTAGTAGTAGTAGTAGTAGTAGTAGTAGTAGTAGTAGTAGTAGTAGTAGTAGTAGTAGTAGTAGTAGTAGTAGTAGTAGTAGTAGTAGTAGTAGTAGTAGTAGTAGTAGTAGTAGTAGTAGTAGTAGTAGTAGTAGTAGTAGTAGTAGTAGTAGTAGTAGTAGTAGTAGTAGTAGTAGTAGTAGTAGTAGTAGTAGTAGTAGTAGTAGTAGTAGTAGTAGTAGTAGTAGTAGTAGTAGTAGTAGTAGTAGTAGTAGTAGTAGTAGTAGTAGTAGTAGTAGTAGTAGTAGTAGTAGTAGTAGTAGTAGTAGTAGTAGTAGTAGTAGTAGTAGTAGTAGTAGTAGTAGTAGTAGTAGTAGTAGTAGTAGTAGTAGTAGTAGTAGTAGTAGTAGTAGTAGTAGTAGTAGTAGTAGTAGTAGTAGTAGTAGTAGTAGTAGTAGTAGTAGTAGTAGTAGTAGTAGTAGTAGTAGTAGTAGTAGTAGTAGTAGTAGTAGTAGTAGTAGTAGTAGTAGTAGTAGTAGTAGTAGTAGTAGTAGTAGTAGTAGTAGTAGTAGTAGTAGTAGTAGTAGTAGTAGTAGTAGTAGTAGTAGTAGTAGTAGTAGTAGTAGTAGTAGTAGTAGTAGTAGTAGTAGTAGTAGTAGTAGTAGTAGTAGTAGTAGTAGTAGTAGTAGTAGTAGTAGTAGTAGTAGTAGTAGTAGTAGTAGTAGTAGTAGTAGTAGTAGTAGTAGTAGTAGTAGTAGTAGTAGTAGTAGTAGTAGTAGTAGTAGTAGTAGTAGTAGTAGTAGTAGTAGTAGTAGTAGTAGTAGTAGTAGTAGTAGTAGTAGTAGTAGTAGTAGTAGTAGTAGTAGTAGTAGTAGTAGTAGTAGTAGTAGTAGTAGTAGTAGTAGTAGTAGTAGTAGTAGTAGTAGTAGTAGTAGTAGTAGTAGTAGTAGTAGTAGTAGTAGTAGTAGTAGTAGTAGTAGTAGTAGTAGTAGTAGTAGTAGTAGTAGTAGTAGTAGTAGTAGTAGTAGTAGTAGTAGTAGTAGTAGTAGTAGTAGTAGTAGTAGTAGTAGTAGTAGTAGTAGTAGTAGTAGTAGTAGTAGTAGTAGTAGTAGTAGTAGTAGTAGTAGTAGTAGTAGTAGTAGTAGTAGTAGTAGTAGTAGTAGTAGTAGTAGTAGTAGTAGTAGTAGTAGTAGTAGTAGTAGTAGTAGTAGTAGTAGTAGTAGTAGTAGTAGTAGTAGTAGTAGTAGTAGTAGTAGTAGTAGTAGTAGTAGTAGTAGTAGTAGTAGTAGTAGTAGTAGTAGTAGTAGTAGTAGTAGTAGTAGTAGTAGTAGTAGTAGTAGTAGTAGTAGTAGTAGTAGTAGTAGTAGTAGTAGTAGTAGTAGTAGTAGTAGTAGTAGTAGTAGTAGTAGTAGTAGTAGTAGTAGTAGTAGTAGTAGTAGTAGTAGTAGTAGTAGTAGTAGTAGTAGTAGTAGTAGTAGTAGTAGTAGTAGTAGTAGTAGTAGTAGTAGTAGTAGTAGTAGTAGTAGTAGTAGTAGTAGTAGTAGTAGTAGTAGTAGTAGTAGTAGTAGTAGTAGTAGTAGTAGTAGTAGTAGTAGTAGTAGTAGTAGTAGTAGTAGTAGTAGTAGTAGTAGTAGTAGTAGTAGTAGTAGTAGTAGTAGTAGTAGTAGTAGTAGTAGTAGTAGTAGTAGTAGTAGTAGTAGTAGTAGTAGTAGTAGTAGTAGTAGTAGTAGTAGTAGTAGTAGTAGTAGTAGTAGTAGTAGTAGTAGTAGTAGTAGTAGTAGTAGTAGTAGTAGTAGTAGTAGTAGTAGTAGTAGTAGTAGTAGTAGTAGTAGTAGTAGTAGTAGTAGTAGTAGTAGTAGTAGTAGTAGTAGTAGTAGTAGTAGTAGTAGTAGTAGTAGTAGTAGTAGTAGTAGTAGTAGTAGTAGTAGTAGTAGTAGTAGTAGTAGTAGTAGTAGTAGTAGTAGTAGTAGTAGTAGTAGTAGTAGTAGTAGTAGTAGTAGTAGTAGTAGTAGTAGTAGTAGTAGTAGTAGTAGTAGTAGTAGTAGTAGTAGTAGTAGTAGTAGTAGTAGTAGTAGTAGTAGTAGTAGTAGTAGTAGTAGTAGTAGTAGTAGTAGTAGTAGTAGTAGTAGTAGTAGTAGTAGTAGTAGTAGTAGTAGTAGTAGTAGTAGTAGTAGTAGTAGTAGTAGTAGTAGTAGTAGTAGTAGTAGTAGTAGTAGTAGTAGTAGTAGTAGTAGTAGTAGTAGTAGTAGTAGTAGTAGTAGTAGTAGTAGTAGTAGTACTGTTTGAAATCAGAATCAGAAAGGAAAAATTGGACGTCATGGCCGGGATTCGAACCACATATTTTAGGATTACTGTACCGATACACTTGCCATTTATGCTACCGTACCCTGCCCGCCTAGCTATGAATTTCTCACTGCAGAGATTATCCATAAGAGGAACCATGAAACTTTCTCAGGATTCGTTTCTATTATGACTGATTTACGGTATACAGTAAGAATATCCCTGGAGTTGCACTTTGTATGCTCGTAGTCCTATTTTTTATGCAGGACATACTGCACTGTGAAACCAGGCACATGTAACACTGTGTTTGCTTGTCTCGCTAATTTTCTGAGACTACGTTGGAAGGTCGCACAAGTGTCTTCAAATTTTAACCTGATATTTTCTTTAAGCTCCTGTTACGCTTCTTGAACGGAGGTCATTCTCGTAAACTGTTTTTCTATTCTAATGATAGAAAGTGATTGCAAATTTCATTAAACTATGACTGCATGTATGGCTGCGAATACACCACTTCAAACATAACCTGTATCTATGAAATAAAACTAAAACTATATCCATGCTATTATCGATCAAAGTTATGTGAGTAGAAATGCGAGGAAACTTTGTCAATAGGAGGAGTCGGCGACTGGCGCTACCTCGGCCCTATGCGGCTTGCGTGCAGTTGCGGACGCAAATCAAAACAGCTCTACGTATTAGAGGAAGAACAAAAAGTAAAATTATGAAGAGAAACATGTTAAATACCTAGAAGAACAAGCGGAAAAAGAAACAAGACTTGAGCGATGCTTAAACTCTTACAATAAAAAGAAAAATATAAGCTTTATATTTCTGTAATACTGTACCGGGACATGTTAGCTCTATGTAGGTATTCTGGCTCAGAATCTGAGCTAATTTATATATATATTCTGTAGAGAGTTAAAGGCAATGGATTGATACCCCTGAACATGGTCTCTCATTAGGTTCAACGACCACTGACCGGCTAATGAATAACACCGGTTCTGGCGATATCCTATTCGGGCTGCTAATTAGTGCTCTCGAATACACATGCTCCAAGAGAGCGCAACTGCCTTCTGTGGCAGAATAAACCAGAAAACTTCCGACTCAAGTCTTCCTAATGCGTTACTTTGAGAGCATTTCTCGCAATAGTCCGGCTCATTAGTATTCTGAAGTACTCATATGTACACTTATGTACAACATTTAGCACTTTCTTTAAAAATTATAATGTGAAATAATGTCGCTTTATTGCAATATAAATAAAAGCCCATCCGTATAGTATGCAAAAAGAAAGTGATAGTTATAGTATTGATAAAGATGAATTTATATTGCACTATAATGACTATTTCATTCACGTGACGTCATATCTTAAAATTGAGCAATGAAACGAAACAAAATTTTAAATTTTGACCAATCACAGCCGGATTACGCAGTGAAATTATGGAAAAAAAATTATCAAATACGTTTTATCACGCCACGTACTTTGTCTTGTAGTCAGTGTAGCCAACTCTATACCTCCACTATATAATTCCTGAACACGTATCATTGACCACTTTTGCTAGAGGCGGTCGGGAGCTATTGATAGCAACAAAAGCATGGTCAATCGACAATTATAACACAAATGGAGGATTCTTCAAAGCGTTTTTGGTGATGCGTTAAATGTGCAAATTGATCTTATCTTTAGGAATACCAAACTACAAAAGAGAGGGAAAAATAGAGACACTGTGTGTTATCTATTTTGTTTTGTTTTTCCTCAGTTGGTATTAAAAAATTGAAAGGTAGCGATTATAATAGTCAACTAGTGTCCATTTCAGTCTCACGGTTTCTGAATAAAATATTCATAATTATAGCATTTTATACAAGTGTTAATATTCTGTGCGCGAATTTCAAATATATCACTTTTATTGTCACTTTTAAGTCCTAAACCCGCATTTTGCTCTTCTTTATTGGCATTATTGACATTCGGCTTTTGTCTGTCGCAAGATTGCTTGAAAAGGTTAAGTACCAATATACAATTATTACAATTTTGTAAGCCAAGTTTAACGGAATTATATTTAAATTCTTTTTTTATTCGTGAAATATCAATCCAAAGTCTGAGCTTTCCAGATAAATTCACGAACATAGTGAATATAATGGAAGGGGAAAAAAATTGAAATAAAAATTACAGTACTGAAGTGAATAAAGAAATTAAAATAATTTGGGTTGGACATATGAAAATAGTGCAACACAAGCGATTGCCAACGATGCAGTGTCACAATCATTGAGCATTTTCGCGCAATGAATTGATTGGGACGCTGATGGCCTGAGATGTTAAAGAGCGTCCATAAATAAAATAAACCAAGTTTTCTAAAGCAGAGGGCGAGAGGCTACAACATCTTTGGTTTCTTGAATTTGTGCCCTTAAGTCGTCTGTTGTTCTTTGTGCATGTGCTGAGAATGCGTGTGCAGCATATTGAATTTAGATAGAACAAACACTGAAGGAAATATTATAATATACAAAAATTTAAAGTTAAAATATACTAAAACAATATTACTAAACTAATTTGTCACAGGTATAATATAAAAAAGTGCTTCATACCGGGAGGCGAACCTGTGTTCTTAACCATGGCATCACTGCACACTCTGCCAGAGCTAACGGAACACACAATAGCCAGGCTCTTTAGTGCAGGACATATAACACATGTGCTGCAGCGGCTACCTGAAGCCACGTGAACCGCGCGTTGTAACGAGTACGACTGGGAAGAATTTTGTGTTCAAGAGATGACTTTTTTTTTTGTCAAAGGGTGTATGTTACTTGGTAATAAATTTTTAAATTATCGCGTAATTGTTCGCGTGGATAACGTTTATCTTCTGTTAATATATGGCTAATTCTGCAGTGTTTATTCTGTTAGCAGCCAAATCAACAGCAATCTCTTAAGTAATTGCACTTAGTAGGATAGTTGCATGTAACTGCTTTACAGAGAGCCTACATTCTGTTCTACATACATCGCTTAGGTATGAAGATCTTATTCTATCGTAGAAAATACTTGTTTAATAATCAGATCTACAAAAACGGATTGTGATCACTATTATGATAAAAAATAAATGTATTGTTCTCTCTCTTAATGGGTTCCTAACAGAAGCTCTAAAGTATGGTTGACAACATCTCAGACAACATGGTCATGCGGAATTCTCAGCCATGTCTTCTCCTATTGCTATTCCACAAAGTAAACGCAAAAGTCCATCCTAAGTATTTCTGGAAGAAAACGAACTGAAGATCAGATATAGATTTTTATAATTTAATCATGTACCGCCATTGACAAGTTCAGCTGCGACACGAAAGAAGAGTTGGCTTGAAAAAACAGCCTGATGCACGAGTAGATGGTTCAACTGAAATACTGCACATACTGCACACATTAGGTAAATAAAGCGCCACTTCCAACTCCTCCTCCACCAGTATTACTCACCAGTGAAGAATAAAACAAATAAAAGAATGGACAAGGTATTAGGCAGAAGGTCGACAGGTGAGATTCAAAAAGTAAATAAAATAAGAGACTACATGTTCATATAAGCTAATCTGTGAGGAAGAGTGGCATAAGTCTACAAATCCGTGACGCAGCCTTGAAAAATGAAAATTCGATACGAGCCATTCATTGACCGATAAGAGAGTTCAATGCGCGGGTCAGCAACGAACCATCGATCACTTTCACTTATTGAAATCTGTATAGAATTTTTATCCATTAGCTGAAAAGAAATCGTAATTTATCAAGCAATGCAATTATTATTTTTATTACCTCCAATACACAAACGCCACAAGATTTTCACACAGAAACTACTATGTTTATCTCAGAATGTTATCTTTTAACAAGCAGGAACTTTGTAAATAATTAATGTCTACATCAATAAATTGATAGAAAATGTGAAAAATTAAAGAAAAAGGAAAGGGACGTAATAAAACAATGAACTTAATCAACAAAAGTTTCTCGAGATCGGTACCTCTTTACAGAATGACGTGAAGAGCTTCGAACTCTTGGAATCTCCTCATAAAATATTTTATAAGAATATGACAAGCTATTAGGTTTAATAAACATTTTTTCTGCATCGTTCGGAGTCCATTCCAATAATAACCATTGCGAAAGACTCCATGCCAAACTGACAAATATTTTGCAACATAATCTGTCCACATACAAAGTTTAATTTTAAATACCGTGTTTACTCATTGGCTTTTTTCTCCTCTAGATTTTTTTTTTTTTTGCATATTATTTGCAGAAAACCCGGAGTTTACAATGTTCAATTTCTAGTACAGTATTTCTTAGTTTATTCTTTGCACACATGAACATTTCAAGACTATTCAGTCATCCCATTCAAACCTTAAAATATTTTCAGAACATCCGTTAGTAGTATA
Source organism: Metallyticus violacea (assembly GCA_030762175.1). NCBI lineage: Eukaryota > Metazoa > Arthropoda > Insecta > Mantodea > Metallyticidae > Metallyticus > Metallyticus violacea. The sequence goes on from CM060836.1 coordinate 65,552,511, forward strand.
GGCCTATATGACAACGAGATTCTCTAGATTTAAACTGCATAATTGGAAAAATGTTTGCGATCAGAAAACTAACATGGAATTTTGTTTGTGCAGATGCCAGTATAAACTAGGCAAGCCAAAATACTCGTACACAGTGCAAAACCAAGAGACCTACCGGAAGTACCAGCTGATTCCGTAACTGCGAGTAATATATTTGACACGCATGCACGCGCACGCACGCACGCACACACACACACACACACACACACACACATATATATATATATATATATATATATATATATAAAGAAGAACTAGATAAGCAGAAATAGATAAAATACTCAAACGTCACACAATTTTCAGTATAATTCGAACAACTCATGTTCTTTAAAGGCAGAAGATTTGTGACTAAGTTACTTTGTTCGTCTATTCATATACTTAAGTCTATTAATCAGTTAACTTTTTCCTTTACTTCCCCCAGAACGGTACACACCGCGTAGTTTTCCTTTCTCGACTTTCAAGTGATAAAACGAGCAAAAAGAAAGGAAAAGTGCGCCTGTGCAAATAGAATATAAAATTTAATTAGCATTTACAGCTAACAGGTTAAATAATGATTCAGAATCTTAAGTTTATTACAAAATAAATTAATTACAAAACCACTAAAGTTATATTCTGCATATGAAGTCCTTAAGGTACATTGCGTTGTAAACTATAAAGTTTTAGATTATACAATTACGATATTTGGAAAATAACAGAAAGTTCTTATGAAACTTTCAATAAGTATCAGCCGATGGTACTGCTAGAAGGTAAAACTAACAATCGAAAAATGTAAAATGAAATCAACGTTACCAGCATCAACGGCTAGCTTGAAAATGACAATGGATACAGTATAGTGCCATACTCTTCTCAATGGCGTTCGATATCGATTTATCTATGTCACACAAATTTTAACAGACCCTCCACATAGCCATAAACTGTTTGGAAAGCATTTACCTAGCTGAGGTTTCCCTTACGCTTTAACCCGTTCATACAATTAATTGAGGAAGGCAGGAAAGGTTGAGGGGGCAGGGGAGGCGGCTATATGTATAAAGTGTGTGTCGGTAGATGTCGAGATGGGGCGGGGAACGATGCAAAGGGCCGGCCAAGTAAATAGGCTGAGAGATGTTGCTGAAGGTACAAGATATATTACGGCCACGCGTGCGTTAATCGCGTGCACCTGGGTTTTTAATAGGATCGGCTTCATGGACGAAGAAGTGGCAGTGACGGCGGCAACCGCGAATCCCAAATAATTTAACGTCCCTCCATATGTGCACAGACGCAAGGGGCTGTTTTACCTGCATACATTAGGGCGGGCTTACCGCTTAAGATCCAGATGTATGGCGTATTCAAGGATTATTTTATATACGTGGGATGCGCATTTCTTTTTCTTGTTCCTCTGTTTAAAGCGTTACGCCTTTGAGAACCAGAAAATAGAAATCATAGAGCGAGAGATCCACATCTCTGATTGAGCGGCGTTCAGTTATAAGAGATATAAAGGGAAAAAGTATAAAAGCTGCTGCAATGATACTGACAGGTAAACAAAAGAAAGAATTAACATATAATACGATACCATGTTACCAACAAATACGAATTCAAATTCCTACAAATCTAACAAAAATTACCCATTAATGCAATGGGTAAAATTTGAATTCCGAAATTATCAGCATAGCAGTGAATTGCACATAAACGAATATTTAAAAAATAAATAATTATAGAAAGTATTACTGTAAGATTAGAGTATTAGGAATCAAATTATCATAAAGCAGCATACAGATTTATCTACTCTCATAAGGATTTTGGCCGGACCACAAAGAAGTGAATGCATCCAGTATCATTTTGCTACTAAAATGCAACCCCAAATACACACTCAAACATTTGAAATATTGCAATAAAACATTCAAATTCAAAATTATTAAACTTTCGATTTTATTTTTTTCTTCAAGTTTCATTTTCACATTTTCACAATATAGGACCTTGTTACAAAACCTATCTGTCCGAATTCTGGCTCAAATGCACATTTTAAGATTTTTTTGGTCTATCCTATTTTTAATGGGAACTAACGGATTATTTTCTACGTCCCAGAGGTTTATTGCTGATCTATTTTTAAATATTCTGAAATGAACTGCAATTAATTTGTGTGGGTCTTTCAACGTTTTGGAAATTTTATTCCTCCAATAATTTTATTTACGAGTGAGAGATATAACAACATTCATTTTTAATTTTCTTAATAATATGAATGTCACTTTAAAAGAACTTCAGGTTCCGAATGCTTATGCAATTACTCTGGTATTGCAAGCATTGTAAGTCAGACTTCAGATGATATTGCGGTGTGTTGGATAGGGTCCATACTGTTACAAAACAGCCCTTTGAAATGGAAGAAGAAAATAGCTCAAGTAGGATCTTGTGGTGTGACTACCAACAACGAGACAAAATAAAATTTGCATTGAAAAATAGTGAAATGAAACTGTTAACGTATCTTCAACATGTTTACACTATCCCAAAATGTTTTATGTTCCAATCAATTGCTGATATTCATTTATTACAATTTTCATATATTTGGAGGTATGTGATAAGAGACTAAAACTTAAACATCGTTTTACTAGTTTACTTAAAGTTCAGCTTCCTCTTTTTTGAATATACAAAATTATTGGGTACTTTTATCTCATATTTCCAGGCATAATCAGTAAGCTTCATAAATATAAAAAAGCAATACCTGCAAAAAAATAATTAAATGTTTATTCATAAAATGTGTGCTTTTAACATTTTATTATTATCCTTAGTGGTAACGCCTACATTTGATAAAGTCTCCATACTTTCCACCAGTTATAATATTCAAAAGAAATAGTTTTGATATTCTTTAAACTAAAGTTTTGATTTATCAATCACTCGAACGCTTTCTCAAAGTAGTTATTTTTATTCAATGAACTACAGAAAATATACATCCATACATTATATACGCTCCTACTCTTCCGAAATAATTACGGATTGCACAAATTTTGAGCTAAGGTTCAGAAAGATGTTTACTTACATAAACGATTCTTTAATGCGGAAAATTAAATTGTAAATAGTTGGGAAACTGCAGAATGGAATCAGGAATAATAAACAATCGAAAATAACAGCGGTCTTGCTACTGATGCAAACACTACAAGAAAAACCCACATATTTAAATTTATGAGAATGCGATTAATGATACAGTCCATTGTCTGATAACCGAGACACCCCGAGCAGTACATACAGTAAAGTATAGCGGATTGAAACATGAAATTAATGGGCACATTAGGTAAAAGAGAATATTTTGTACCACGGTAAGATTTATAGGTAAATAAATATTTGCTTTTATTATTTATTATTAAATTGTCGAATGTTTACGAATAAGGATATTTGGAGTGATTTAAAACAGGTGTCATTTTCCAAATTTGTCCATACTTCCAGATATGGTACATATTTGAGCATTTTATTCTATTTATTTTATTAGGAATAAATTTTCATATTCAATTATTTCAAAATTATTTTGTCAGATAATTTTAACTCGTAAATTTGGAAAATGTAGTTAAGTTTGAACCGAGAAAGAGTTAAGTATTTAGACCGTTGAGAGTGTTGTTTCAACATACCCCTTTGTTTGAAAGTCTTAATATCCCGAAGAGAGTGACAGAACACCTCAACTGTTGCAGTAGAAGTAGAGTAAAATAAGTCGAACAGAAAGCTATCCAAGAATTTTGCAATGTTGAACGGAAATTTAGTCAACTTGAAACAATTTTAAGACACAATAAATGCAATTTCTATTTCAAAATTTAAAACAATGTATTGCAATCAACTGATTCGTAATAAGGAAATTGTCATAGAAAGATAAAAGATGAACCAATTTGTTACGACACAAAAATTCCTAATTATTTTCACATCAGCATCAAGAAGGTTAAATTGCTGTTCTGTTATTAAGTAAAACTACATTTAATTGTACTTTTTAATAGCGGAACATATTATAAAATGCAGATATATTACATTTATTTCACATTTTTATAATTTTAGTTCAAAAATATGTGCATATTAAACAATTTTATTACTTATATATCCTTATCTATAATTCCTGATTTTTATTAAAAAAAGTTCCATCCCACTTTGACATTTATGCCAGGACGAAAGCATCTTAGATGTTGGGCAATGTGAATTACAGCAGGAATGGGGGAGAACTTTTTGTAAACTATATAATGAAACCAGAAAGTGGCAAAACAAATTTATCTCAATTTCCTCTAACAAATTTATGTTGCGTTATATTTTTAAATACTCTCTAAAGAGTTCTTGATCTATTTTACTTATTGTAATAATAACATGCTCTCATGCCGTATAAAAATATACACCTAGCTATTCCTAAAAGCAATGTTTTGCATATTAATAGAGTATCAGCTGTTTAAACGCAACAGCAGTTTGCCCTTTTCACTTGCATGCACTCCACATAAAGCCAGGAAACCTAATACTCCAGGGATAATAGTTTAAGTGTCAATATCATGTATCATGTAGTACTATCCTTTACATCCTTTACATCGCTAATTGCGGAGCACCTTTAGTCTACCGATGTAACTTTGGCAAGGTTAGTACATTCTACATGGATTTAGCATCCGAATATTGACTTGTGATTATGTGAGACTTCTGGGCATTACAGTGAACTAAATAGCAAATTGCGCCGATGTATAAATACTTCCAAAGATGTTGGATTAGGCTGGATTGCTAGGGACAGATGAGGGACACACCGACGTGGCGGTGGAACACAATGTGTACATGATTTCAGATAGAATACCCCACACCGGTGTTCGAGGCCCTTAAGAAGGTTGCCTTTCATAACAGACGCCGGAGCAGAAACCTTTCCAAAGCACAATACACTGACATACGCTACAGCTCGCCTTGCCTTACATTTTTGACCCTGTAACAACCAACGGAATGAACACTCCTGTATCATCCCAGCATTCGCCTAAACGACCAGGGCCTTGTTCAACAAAAGTATGGTATAATACATACAAGTGTATTAGTGCAGGTTCTTGTTAAGTATAGTCATGTAGCTTTCTGTTCCAAGAAAGAAATGCCACACTGATAAAGTATTAGTAAAAAGTTACAAGTGACGTCCTATAAGAGTAACATGGAAGAACAGCGGTTTGTCATACCTCGCTCTACTTTGAATTAGGTTATGTCCACTACACGGATTATTGTCCTTCCTACAAAATGGATCTTGTTTTTTTTTTCTCAAACATAATGATAATTTAAATACTTATTATATTATTTATCGATAATCAAGCGTAATAATCCGCTTTGAGACGAAAATGCCATAAGGCTACATTTAGGAGCATCAATTTCAAGCGTCGACAGATAGCACAAGAATTGAGCTTCCCCATTGCTCTCGGAATTTTGATACATGAAACTCCAATATCAGTCACAAGTCGCACTTCATTTGCACTTAACCTTATTTCACCATTATACACAAATATTTATTCTTTCTTTATACATATTCCTACTCATCATCATTATCATCACTTTCGCTAATACTTAGCATATTTGGGTCAAATGGCTCCCAAAATCATTGAAAGGATAAAAAAAAAAAAAATGATGTGCTAGTATTTGAAGTTACCATGTTCCTACACTTGTAGAGAAATTCATACAAATTACCAGTGCCCGACTAATACTCATACTTATATGGAACAGAACGACGAAAAATCACTTGTACATCCGTAAGTATGGAGTTCTAAAGTGCAAGAGTAGCAGAAACGTTTGTGCAACAGAATTTTACAAGTTACAAGTCCATACGCTTGTAATGTATTAGACCATGTTTTTGTGAAACAGGGCCCAGGATAAACCACCATGATGGTCAGTTCCAAGAGATTTGAACTTAGGACCTCCCGAATGGAAATTCCAAGCATAACGACCTCTGCCACTGCATTAGGTCCCTATAGAGATTTCTTTGGCAGCAAGAATTCATCTGTTGCAGATTCTGAAACAGCTTTGGGAGAAATATTTTTTCCAATGATTTGCGTTACGAAAGCCTAAGAAATGGATGTGAAGAAGTCTGCAAGGGCCGAAATTTTTGGACTCGGCAGTTCCCGATCTACAACCAACCCGAGACTCATTTAAATCTGAGCACAAAGTATGCCATGTAAAAGAAAACGTAAAAATGAGTTTTAAAATGCACTAGCTTTACTTTTACCAACATCAACAACAACCACAACAACAACAACAATAATAATAATAATAATAATAATAATATCATAAAGTGCATCATACGAAAATACGGGCAAATATGATTGCTTTTAAGATGTTTTTTAACACTTTGTATTGAAATAATAAAAATTCATTTATTTACTGAGAGTAGGATTAAAGTCCGATCCATAAGTGAAAACTTTGAGAGAGTCGAACCTAGACCCGAGCTTGACTTGAGCTCATACTGAACTCTTAAGATCAGGGAGTAAAAATGCATTTGGAACATCTTGATGTAGGCTGCATGCCAAAAAGAATTCTTAAGGGATAGGTAATGAATTTAGCAGGAGCAATAACCTTTTATTGGGTAATTTTAAGTTCACAAATGTAAGTATAACTGTCGCATGGGCTTTACGACTGTACATGCTAACACCGTTCTTTTAACAATGAAATGCACATATACATAAAGATCTACATGCATACATGTATACAACACACCGATATACTTACATAACACAATTTTATAAATAATTTTATATACATATATACAAACATGAATAGAACCCTTACACCTGAGCCCCTCCTCCCGAACTCCCTTATCTTCTCTATAGTTCTTAATCTTATTAATGACAGTTATTTAAAATGCGTACATAGCTGTGTTAATCTACCATCACTGGAACTTTTAAGTGACTAAATTTCCGCTAAACCCAAATCTTTAGCTTCCATTCAAATTCGCGTTTAAAAGCCTTTTCTTAGATCTAACGACAATGGCGGTTGGTGAGCAACTGCACTTTATCCACTGGTTAAAAAGTGCAATGATTCGTTATGTACTAAGTATGCGTATTGCTGTTGTAAAAGTTAAACTAATTACAATATGTTTGCAAGCAACAAATAAGCACATCATTTAAAATTCAAACTATTTTTGACTTTTTTTACTTTCATGTTTATACTACATAAATAGTTTACGAGAATAACACTGCATTTGTGGAAAAATCATAGTACATGCTATGGGGAAGACGACCTTAATGCTCTACTGTCCATTGAGAGAATCCCGAATCACATTACATACTTCATCTATGAGCTATGGGCAATGCTGTACAAACAAGTTTAATTGTGACTTCATAGAAACAACGACAGCATTAACGCCAATACGAGGATTATGCTTTTTTCAACCTCCGATCGCTCTGCTACGTGACTAGACAAGCCTAAAGAGGGGATCTGAGCCCTGTGCTACTGCGCTAACTACCCCCGCCATAAAGTCCGCCAAGGCCAAGCTCAATACATCATTTGAAGCTGAGCTACAAGCACTTCAACATGGCCGGCATGATTGATTCTCCCGCCAAGTGCGAGTCATTCGTTTTCTACAGGCAGAAGGGAACAGTGCAGCAGAAATTCGTCGCAAAAAGTGCCGTGTTTACGGTGCAAACTGTATGAATGAGGGTATTGTGCGTGAATGATGTAGGGAATGTAAAGAATGCCGAATTGATGTTCATGATGTCCTCCAGCAAGACTAATCCACAAAATTCTTCTTTGAAAATAGTAAATTTGATGTCCAACTTATGTTTTGTAATGAAATATTTACCTGGATAAATATTTCTTTATTTTTATTTTCTTTAAATTTATCTTTTCAATGTCTTTTAGTAAGCTTTTGAATGTAATATTCCAGCCTGATTTATTGTTGGAGCTGTTTTCTTAACGAAAGACTAGTAAGAGAATTTTATATGTTAAATACTCGTTAAGACAATTTATATTGAGTCGCTTATATCAGTTGTATGTACGTGACATTCTATTAATATTACAAATTATTATTTATTCAAGTGCGTATTTTAAATATTTTATTTCCACGAAAATAATTAGTAATAATATATTAATGTTGACATATTAAATAATAAAAGTGAACTTTAATCTATTTTTTGTCAAAGGATGACGAAAAAGTGGAAATGAACCTCAAAAAATGAAGAATTTTAATTATAGGCTTTATTTACTACATTTTATTTGTATTTTCCTAATAAATGAATATACTTTTTGAAAACTATATAACGTATATTGTTCACATTTCAAATTTTGCTACAATTAATTTTTTTTTTTAAATTTAAGTAGAAATATTTACCTCTTTTACTTCTTTTTCCTAAATGAAATATTTAAGCGATGGGAGAAATTCGGGAACGTTCGAGAAATTTAGGATTTATCTTGCCTCTAGTTTTATTTAATTTTCCTTCAAGAATTCTCTGGAAGAGCCGCATTTTACAGAAATGAAAGAATTATGTTGTTAAAAGAAATATATGGCTTGGAACGTCCATTAACAGAATGACAGAATGTGGGACAGTGAATGAATTTGTCTTCAGCTAACATGCTGAAAGAATTTGCTGCACTACAATGCACGAAAAGTTTCTGTCTGTATGTCCAGTACTGTACAATATATTTTGCAACATAATTGTGCTTCTGCGCGAAGAGAAGCTAATTCCAATGAAGCCTATCGTAATGAATTATGCAAGGAGAAATATTCCGATGTCTTTGAAACACCGGGAGATTATTAAATTCCAACGACAGAGCAAGCGAAGAATCTACCTACGGGGTTCTGCAAGAGGTGGGGAACAACATATACCTTGTGTTCCAAAGGATATCACCACCACACCTACCATAAATCATTTCTCGAAACTTTACACCTGTGCCTCGGCAACACGTATTGGGTGCCTCTCCAAGAGCAACAGAACAATTAATAACGTTTAACTCTTCTAGGTTTTCTTTAGACAATTAAAGCTGTTAGGAAAAGAGATTACCTCTTTGTTTCTGTCTGTGCGCTCGAATATAAAGGGTGGAGATAGAGGAATAGTTAAGAGGGGAAGGAAAACAGAATAATAATAAATCTAGAAAAGGAGATAGAAAGATCGAAAGGAGGAAAGGAAAAATAAAGATTCATTATTAAGCTTTTCAAACCGAGCGGGGTAGCTCGGGCGATAAGGTTTGGAACTCGAATTCGGGAGGTTCTCGGTTCAAATCTTTGTGGACCGGCCGCCCTATCTTTGGTTATTTCGTGTTTACCGAAGTCGCTTAGCCAATGCTGGGATGAACCTTTTCGCTCTCCAGTATTCTAGAGTTTCATTCCGTTGGTTCTGTTACAGGGTCAAACGTGCCAGGGCGAGGTGGGTTGGTTCGGTGTGACGGTGGCTTGCGCTTGGGAACTGCTTCTACTCCGCCGTCTGGTAAGGAAGCGGCCCTTCTGAGAAGCTCAAACTTCTTAAATTGAGTGACCAATCAGATTCTATTTACGTCCGTGCCTCTCCGCAATGATCCCCTCACCTCAACCCTTCTTTCAGGGGATGCGTAAACACAAACGGCCATTCGTTGGGCAAGGCTGAAGTGTTGAAATGCCCTCCTCCGTCCCTAACAATCTAATCCCATATATTTTCCAAGATTAGTCTAATGTGCTAGGGGGGTTATTTATTTTGATTTATTAGCGTCCCATTCAATTCAGGGGGTCAAACGGCTATTAAATTTTGCTTTGAGGAATTGAGGTTATTTCAAGTGCCGTAAATCTACAACACGGGACTCATGGCATTACTTCATTCCGAAGGAAGCCATACTTAGAATTTTTACACGCGAAAAAATTCATCGACCCTGACAGGGATTGAACCCACGATCTTCGGTCTATGAGGAAAGCACGATTACCACTAGACCACCAGGACCACGTTTGGGGAGTATACCCTATCTTCACAATGTTAAATAAATAAATGTTTTATGTACCTTTGTCTTTAGAGCTAGCTACACTTACTGATCCTATTTCGATAATAATACTTTAATAACTTTTGTTCTTTTTACATTTTCAGTCAACAGTGTCAATTTAAAAGTCTCAAGAGCTATGCATATTATACCTTCTTTTCATTTATTTTTTTTTATACAGACAATTCTGACTGGTTTTTTATGTTTTGTTTTTTTTTTGCAATACTCCTCGTCAAATTATCGCGCTAGCATTTTCGGGGACGCCCAGTTAGTTCTTCATCGCCCTACAGAAATCCGGTCTCTGGCTTTCATATTATCCTATCATTTGTCATCCTATCAAAGTATTCATTCAACTCTATCCTTTTCATTCATTCTTTGTTTCTGTAATATAATTATATTATAGGTTAATATATAAAAATGCATGCTATAACTTTCAGAATTTGTGATAAAATATATAAGAACATATCATTTATCTATAACATTACTGCGTCCATCTTTAAGATCCTCTTGTGTGTGTAGATGAATGGCAAGGTTCGTGTTTCTCAAGCTATTTTTAAACGTTAAAAAGTTCAGCGGATTCTCCATTCTTGCTCTATTCATAAATCTTTTATTACCCTTTTGTCACGTTTTGAGTAATATTAAAATATGAATTATCTTAATTTTACTTACGGCTAATAGTTAGAAGAAATGTAATATTTTAATAATATAAACATATAATGTAATTTTAGTTATAAGCCATTCATATCTCAGAACAGAATTTGTATAATTTCTATCTTATTATATAAAATAGAAAAATATATGTAAGTAGATGTACACTGCAAGACATTCCCAAACAAAATAAGCAATGCTCAACGAGGAAAAGCTTTAGCTATAAAACACCCTTTCTTTGAGATACTCAAAAATGTATTCACAATTTACTTGAATTAGATGCTTTATCGTCTTTCTATGACTATCTCCATTTTACTAAATACGGCCCAATCTACATTCCAGGGGACCACAGAGACAGACCATAGTTTGAGAAACGCTAGCCTGGATAGATACAGCTCGTCATGATTACGCTGAAATTTGATGAGTAGTTTGAGCGTAAAGCATGAACTTTTGGTGTTATTTTGGAAGTAATCGTAAACTACATAATGCAACTATATCATTGCGGCCATTAAACTTAATGCTTTTATAAATGTAAATATTCAAAAAAAGATTTTAACTATTTAAAATTGTAACATCACTGATATACTACAAAGTAGTTAATATATTCTTGGAATTAACTTATGAATTCTCACATTGTTTGAGTTCCAATACCAAAGTCTCAGGCTGGAGATTTGCTTGTTTATTAAGTGTGCTCCTAGTATATAACTGAAAAACTGTGTATGACAAGAAAACTCATGTTTCTCAATGGAAAATGGAACTTGTGTTGCTATGGAGCTCAACTGTACTCACATTAGCCCGAATCTCTGTCTTCATGTCGCCAGACGGAGACAGAGGACGCAGCGGTCGCTGCGGTAGGCCAATACCCTGTACTGGCTAAAAAGGGAGGAGGAAGGAAGGATTACAGTGTATTAATGTATAGGATATTTTAAAAGTCACTTCAAGACTATAACAGCCGTAGTTTAGCGCCAATCATACAGTGACAAAAACTGATTTTCCTGGGTTTTGGATTTCAAGTCATTAATTGTGAGCACATGGAACACGCTACAGAGCAATCTGCAGATGATCATTTGGATACCAAAAAGGGCATCAATCACCGCTCGAACAATCATCCCCGCTTATTCCTAGATATTAAAAGCATTAACCAACACCCTTTCAAGATAAATGTTTTCTCTGCATCATCTATGCAATCATGCTATTACCTTGTGAAATGACTTACACCTTCCAATTTATCGTTGCAGCTGATAGAAGATAGATGTTGTACACTTTGGAAGAAAGCATTGCAATCTCTTGCTCCATATATGAGAAACCAAGCCCTTAGTTTCTGCAAAAGGCTTATCGTCTATTATCAGTGATATTTGTGCTTCTTTTAGAGCCACGAAGCGCTGAATGTTTAATAGCCATGCGGAACAGTTCAAGAGTATAAGGAACCGCTGCAAGTGACGCCAATTGGTACCCAAGTATGCTTATTATCGAAGAACTGCTCTGTGCTGTTAGAGATTTCTTGCTCTGATTCTCAAGCAAAATGGCAAGGGGGTAGCAGACACACGAAGACGATATAATCTGAGTTGGGTCTCACACGGGGAACCACCTGTGTATCTACATAATGCCGCCAAGTGTGTGCGCATCTCAACCCTGAATAACTTTGGCTCTCCGTTCCTGCAAGATGGACATAGGCAACAGGTTCAATTTTTGTTGAATAACATTCTAAGAGTTAGTGGATATAGAAACTCTGCATTATTTGAAGAAATAGCGAAATAAAACCCTAATAAATATCGTTAGTTCTAATTATACTTGTTTTTAAAGTTCTTCGTTAGAAGACATTTGAAGAGTTATCAGTAATAGCCGGGAATTTCTACTTTCAAAACTTTTGAAAAGAGTGATTTTAAACATAAAACATTTTAAATGTTTTTTTTTTTTAAGATTAAGGAGTTAAAGCTTAAACAATTTCTGTTTATACCTTTATTTGTTGCACATATATGCAAATGTGTAATGTGATCTAAAGTTCTGTGTGTTTCAGACCAGACATTTAAAATCATAATGCTCTGAACAAAATAATATCTTTGGTGTAAAATGTTCTCACTATCGCATTCAAGGACATTCTGCCAACATAATGGAAAACTGTAATAGAAGTTCTTAGGGCGGGTGGTACAATTTCCATCCCGTGTAGCTTCCATATTGACAAAGGTTCGGAATTGCTGACCTCGAGATCCAAAGGAGAAAGGAAAATATGATAATCTAATGGTGCAGTGTGGTTGATGCACTACACTACTAGAGTTTCCCTACCAAATCGGATACTGGATTCACGAGCCATCTTAGAGGCAGCAATTCACAATGCACAGTCCCCCAAACAACCTTCTTTTGGTGTAGTGGTGGTATCGATTGTTTGGGGATAGATCCATTGGCTCCCAACTAGTAAATCGCTTCTTGGAGTGTAGTAGAGGATTTACTCCTCACTTATGTCAACAGTTTATCAACAAACGGATCCAACTCCTGACGTGACAACAATGCAAAGCAGGCATAAGCTCTTCTCATCATTGTCCACTCGCGTGGAACCCAGCGATCGGGTTTATATGTATTTTCTTGCTCATGGAGATGGAACATTGTCGTTTCTGCACGATGTTGAATTGCTAAGCTACGTCCCCAAAAGTCTGGCTGTTAATAGCACACGAGAGAGCCCTGTTATCCATTGATAAGAGTCGGTTAAGAATTAGAAGTGAAGTGATGGGTAAGGAAATATTATGTAAGGAAACATTAGTGTCTGCGCATACGTGATATAGGAAAACAAAGCGTTCTCTAACGGTTTTTAAGGAGATGAGTGTGAGAGCTCTTGAGGAGATTAGACGTGTAATCAAATGCTCCATTATGATCATCTTGGTCGCCTCCATCACGAGTGTAAGTAATACTTATCAGTTATAAATAAAAAGCACATGATATGAATATTGTTTGTGTTTTCAGTGTATACCTAGATCAGACATTTCCTTAATTTGATTCCGTTTTGAGTAACGATGGTTAGGCTTTATATAGGTTAGTGTTACAGCTAAGCTCCCAGTCCGATCCGTCTGTGGTGAATAAGTATAAAATGATAATTTAAGCGGGTGGATAAGCAGGGGGTCGCGACTCTAGGCCACACTGCATAAAAAATGTAGAATGTGATCTTGCTGCAACAATCTCCATCACTGGTAGCATTGGGAAGGGCATTTCAAAATAAAATTCTTCTCAGGAAAGCTGATCAATCTTGAATAAGGACTCGATCTCCTTTATTTCTATGAAAATGCAGGCTTTTGTCTAACTGTTTGCAGTTCCTCAATCAAGTCTTGGCAATTCAGCCATTTGATGCTGATTCACAAGGCCATGTACTAGGAAAGTGATTTGGGTTAGTTGGAGCGCACAATGCGAAGTATAAGTATAAAGTAGTCAACTTTTTGTTTTGACTATAATTATTTTTAGTCGTCCAACACAAGAATGAACACTCTTCACTTCTACCTTATGCATTAGAGACGCAATAAAACTTTCCCTATAACAACTAGGATATTTCCCTTCCTTCAAAGAATCAATTGATATCCACCACATTGCATGAGGACATAGACACATTTTTATGGAACAGAGAAATAGAAGGAGCTTATGACTGGCGTTGGAGTGCACATATATACCTTGGCATTTAAGCTACAAGGACCTTTTGCGCACTCCTTTAATCACTAAAGCGGTTTGGAACATGATGTTGTAGAGCTACCCGAGGGTCCCACTTCTTACCCCGGGTCTTTCAGAAACCCGAAGTCGACTTTTGTGCCCTCGTAGTCACGGGAGGAGGGAGATGAAAGGGAAGGGTTCAAATCACACGACAATTTGTTTCATTAAACGCCTAGAAGTATTTATTCACACGACACTTTGTTGTCGGCAACCTGGTTCGATACCTCTTTGACATTAACGCCATACGCTGCTTGAAGTTGTCTCTACCGCCTACACTTTTCTACTGCATCTGAGACTGCGCTCTACTACTGTACTGTACTGACTGGAGATGCCTTCAGGAAATGCCTTAACATTCCTCTAGTGTCCATTGGCCATCTGCCCTCTACTGTCTGAAAGTGCGATGCGTTTGCAAAGTTGTTTCCCTTATATACTAAATTCAAAGTGTCCCTGTGTGATCGAGAGAGCTCACAGGGGTCACAGAATAGCGCCCATGTAGTCTGAGCCTTCAAAACATTAAAATATTATTGGTGAGCTCTCGTGCTCCCAAACGCGCTCACTTCAAGTTCATCAACTCTTTGACTCCTTATTGGGGAGCTCATAATTATTCGACGTAATGATGTCATCACCAACACCTGTTCCCTTCCTATTTTAACGAATTTCGTTGCATCTTCACCAACAAAAGATCCAAAAGACGTATTGCTCGGCTCATGGCGGACACCTGCACGCACTTAGCTTTGCCATAATAGAGAGACCCCATTGCTCCAGCCATTACCAGTAAGTGAGTGTACAACAGATTACAATAGGCAGCCTTTTCCCTCTCGTCAATCAGTTATCATCCAGGTAACCATGAATATATTTTTGTGATATATGTTCCTGCTTGTTACTACAAGCTATACAATATTTAATAATTATTACTATTTAAATTATATAAATACATTCACTCTCGGGCATGTGTGGGTGTGAGGACCTGTCGCATTCCTGATGTTGTAGTATCAGATCTAGAGATAGCTACTCTAAGCTCTAGAATCTTTTCTACAAGCTTAGGAAGGACTACTAATAGAACTATTCTTTGTTAACCCAGAGTTTAACGCTCTAGTTAGATGTATTATGTAATTTCATTAAACTGTTTATATATGCGATTTCCACGGTAGCATCCCATCGGCCTAAGAGTTTCCGGAACGGTCAAGTGTCCAATAATCATCCCAATACCTTTCCTGGTTTGCTTTCTACACCTACTTAGTAGGTGCTCTCGGATATTTTAATAAGACTTTTGGTCAGGAAAGTTCTTTCTTGTTCATTGATACACTACGGTTTTAATAGGTTACTTGCTAATGATGCAGAAAGGATTTGTTCCTATGAAGTCAAAAGTTAATTCCTTCTTTTGCCAGCTCATCTGCCTTATATGTCCTCAGGTTCAGACACCCTAATTGATTCCTTTTTAAAATGTCAATAGAGCTTGGAGGCATTTTCATAAACGTCTAGCGTTGACTCGATGATATTTAAGTAAACTATTCTACCCTATATGATTGTGAAGTTAAGTATACTTTGCTTAACAAAATTTCCCTTTTCGCAGAAGTTAAGGCAGGTCAGATGTACAATTACTGCTGCCTGAAAATCTGTAACATATTTTTCAAAACTTATAGAGATATTTGCTTTTGGAGATAATCCATAAACTCCAGTTTTTTTACTCTTGAGCCATCCGTAAAGAAGCCAGATGACGCCTAGGTAAAGTAGATTGCTGCTGGGAGGTGGAGATATAGCTAGAGCTATGTATGCGAGGAGAGGGCTTTATCTGGCAAATAAAACATTACGCACTGCATGTGTACCACATTTATTTAAATACTTAAGAGTCAGCCCATCTCTTTGCCTTAACAAAAGCAGAATATTAATAGTAAACAATTGGACGTTATCAACACATTACTCCGACTAACCATCTCTCCAGTTCCCACCAGTACCAATTGTGATTCTGAATGGTTTGTTTATTGCTAATAGCCCTTAATTTGTATATAAATATACATTCGTTATAAATTTACGGCACTTATCTATTTAAACGCAGTATATATTCGACACTTTTTAGAACCATTCAGTTTAAGAAATTAAAAAAATAATTTTTGTTACCCTTCAGTTGCTTTAGTCAGTTAGTAAAAAACGGAATGATAAATTCTGCCCGCTGTTTTAAGGTGATGCTGCAGGAAATAAATCCAAGTATTTCTCCGATGCTCATACACTATAAACATTTCCCCAATCAATATCATCATAACTTTTGTTTAAAGGTAGATATTTTCTAAATAGCGCCATGTTCTCGCCAGAAAAAGGTCTACAGAGAAAGAGCATCTGGCCGTTTAAAAACTAAGAAATAAGAAAGCGCAGTAGGCTACAAACCCAAAGGCCGTAAAACAAACCAAGCGAGTAATTAAACGTTATTGTGGAGCGAAAGCTGTTTGTGATTTATCGGTGGATCGCCAAGTGTTATTTCCTTATTAGAGGCTTGTCAGCGCGCCTTATTTGAGTGCACATAAACCAAATAAAAAGCGGCTATAAATCTCATATCAACGTGTTCGTGTAAACTATTGCTATTAAAAGTATGTGGGAAATTAACGAGAAATTATAGACTAACGGAAGACAAGGACTGATTCAAGGCAAATATACGGCAATTACGTAGAAAAGCATTTAACGAGACTGGAAAAGGCGTACTCTTTTAAATATTTATGCGAATTTCATGTTAACAGCAGCGAAAAAAACTTAAAAGCAGCTTGAGTAGAAAACCTACGAACATGTGAGTTTTGGGGAGTCTACACCGTGCCTCAACTGCATTACATTCCAAAGCCAAAGAATCGAACACAATTCCACTATTTGACACTATAATAGTTGCATTAATCCTTTTGATGGTGTAACCAAACTGTATCATTTGAAGTTAAAAACAACACGTTTAAGCACTTTTCACATTTTACTGATATATTGAGTTTCATAACCACACAAGCCTATGATGATTTTTTCTGGAAAGCAGGCAGGTAACAAAAAGTTTAAACAGAAAGAACACTGTTGTTAGGTATTTCCGTTATCTAACTGATCATTACATTCTTTATGTGCACCAAAAATAATTATATAAAGAGGACATTGGGGACATTGCTCTTATATAGTAAAGTAAACTTAAACAGAATGTTGTACACAGAGCTGATAAGCGTAAAACAAAGTCAAAGTAGGTAAAGTAGAACGAATAAGATTAAAAATTTTAATACATTTTTTCTAAAGTTAAGGAACCCCATCCCGATGTAAACAGCAAGAGAAAAGGAAACTAACATATTAAAAATAGTTGAATACAGATGATAATACCATGATTAGTTACAGAAACATTCATAATCAAAGAGAAACCATGATTAATGAAACTAGCCCGGAAAGAACTTACGTAAATAACATTTCCCTGAATCTGGGTTATAGCAAAATACCTTTCCTCAATTTTTTCTGAAAAGCAATCTCATTTTCAAGGACTTTTGGAAGTAAAGTGTGAGAGGAGATATGCGAGCTAAAGTTTATTGTTTCATCTATAGTATTACTGAGCAAATAAACATAGAATTTATACACAGTGACTTTTTAAGTTTTAATACCTGAAATCAATGCTACACATTAATGTCATTAACAGCTATAAAGGGCAAAACTAAGCGGGGATAGATATCCGCTTGTCCTCGGACGTAGCATGGTTCATTATTGCTAATGTGCACTAAATAAAACAAATGTAATAAGGTCAAATTTAAGTATAAAGAGTGTACTGTAAAAAGGTTCCAATACTTACAGATGCAGTAGTATGGAACAAAATCAGAAAAAAAAAAAGTTCCTATAACTTGAAATATTCTTAGTCATGGCCTATTACTGTATCAATTATCACTATCAATGATTTACTCTTTACAACATGTGATCGATATGATCGCCGCCACTCATTGCAATGTAATGTTCCACCCTACGTCTGATGGAATCACGCACTCTTTCGAACACCCCTGGTTCTTGCCGAATTACATCACAGGCTTAGAACACGCGTACTTGTAGTATGTGCATAACATTTATGGGGACTGCATACACCGTGATCTTTAAATTTCCCCAAAACTAAAAACCTGGAGAATTAAGGTCTTGAGAACAAGAAGCCATTATTAGTGGTTGGGAGCGCATGGATCTATCCCCAAACAATCGATACCACCACTACAACAAAAGAAGGTTATTCTCTGTATTTGAGGGACTGTGCATTGTGAATTGCTGCCAGCAAGGTGGATCGTGAATCTATTATCCGTTTTTGTTGGAAAACTCTAGTACTCTAGTGCATCGACCACACTGCACTATTACATTATCACTCCTTTCTTTGGATTAAGGTCTTGAGAAAAAAATAAGACTAAAACTAAGCAGATATTGATTTCAGGACCCATGTTTATAGGAAATGTTTTTCTTGTTTTGTTCAATACTACCCTCTCTGTAAATATTGGATTTTTTTCAGGACATATTGTATTTGTGGAATAAAATACCATTATGTCAATTTATCTCTTGCATGATTTATTGACGACACATTCACGCAGGAAGCTAGAAATTAGTATCCC
This sequence comes from Metallyticus violacea, assembly GCA_030762175.1. NCBI lineage: Eukaryota > Metazoa > Arthropoda > Insecta > Mantodea > Metallyticidae > Metallyticus > Metallyticus violacea. The sequence continues at coordinate 65,571,341 of CM060836.1, forward strand.
CTAATTAAAAAAAGGACACATATACAGAGAAACTGCAAAAATAATAGTAAACATATAATAAACATGACATGAATTAATACGAGTTTGAGCCATATAACTACAAATAAACTCATGTTAATGGACATATATGCTAACATAGAATTTCTCAGGAAACCAAGTGCTCTCATTTAATTTTTGGGATTGAAAGAGACTATAAGACATATAAGTTTCCTGTTGACAGCGCTGGAAAGAAGAGTCTTGATTGTAACCAGAGCGGAAGCTAGCACATGGCACACATTGTTGCAGCTGCAGAAAATTGTTAATTATAGTCCAGTGCTCGCGGTCTGAAGTAATTTCAACGATGATATTTTACGATTATAAATGCGGCTAGAGCCATAAAGAATAACTGGAAAAAGTATAAAGAACCTTTACAGACTCTGCTCCTTCACTTACAAAAGTCTACAATTAGTTTACAGAATTCAGAAGTGAAGAACAGGTTTGAAAGACAAGAAGTATACGGAACGTCCAGCAACAGTAGTCACAGATGAAAACATCGCTCATGTAGAAGCCATAGTGAAGAACTATCCGCGAGAACCTTACAATGATATAAAAGGATTCTCAAAGCATTTATTCGCCGCGTGTGTAAAAAATTATGCATAAATATCTTTGTGCGAGAAAGCTTTATGTCATTGGGTATCCAAAAATCTTACAGAAAAAGAAAAAGCAGCAAGAATGGAACACTGCCAGGAAATGAGTTCGGCCTTTTGACAGGCTTATGTTGTAAAAACCTTCATGTACCGCTACAATATGTGGACCTACAAGACCTCCATATGGGACCCCTGGGTAGGAAAAAGAACACAAGACAGAACTAGAAGAGCATGGACAGATCTCTTCAAGGAACATGTAGGTCCAGATTGGTCAAGAGTAGCAAGAGGAAGAGAAAAATGGAAATCTCTCGAGAAACAGTGAGAAATGGAGTAACCAGAGTACAAATCAGTCAGAGTGTGTTAAACAGCATACGAACAACTAGCGTGGAATAGCTCACCACGTTAGGAAAAAGCGAGCTTTCCCTACTTGTTAGGAGACCTTTGCCCTTAAGGGACACGATAGACTATCTTTATCTTTATATCTGCAAGGTGTTCTTATGGGATAATATTTTGTTACTGGATGAAAGATAACAGATTACGAAAGCTGTGAAGAGACAGAAGATACAAAAGCTTTAGGAACCACAGTACCATCACTAAATGACTTACAGTAGCGTTTGCAGAACGAAATGGTGTCAACAAAACATGGGAGACTTTGACCCGTTTGGACTTTCATGCTGCTGTTCAAAAATCAATCATGCGATTACCAGTTCAGTTAACTCGTATCGTTCATCAATAAGCGAAGAATTTTGGAAGTAAAATCTTATCGTTCCGGCGAATGAACTATCAGATATGAATTTAATCCGGCGCGAACTATGTCAATTCCCAGGACAGTAACAATGCCCTATTTACTGATGCATACGTTATTTATTGAAGTTCCCACGACAGGGTTATCCCCATTCCCCCCCCCCTCCCAAATGGAATAAAAGCAATTTTGTGTGATGGCTTAGGTACGACTGCTGAAAGGTAATCCATTGTATATATATATACTAATAATAAAAGCAGATAAAGACAAAACACTGAGAAAGAGTCACACACACACACACACACACACACACACATATATATATATATATATATATATATATATATATATATATAAATATAGCTATATAAATAGCTTCTTGCCATTGAAGAACTCGCATTAGTTCGAAATATAGCAATTTCAAGTGTGACTCTTTCTCAGTGTTTTGTCTTTATCTACTTTTATTATTAGTGTTAATTTATATATATATATATATATATGTATATATATTCCATTACGGTGAATCACACATCTTGATTATGCATGATTAACGAACTGCTGTTTCCTTAGCTGAAGAAAAACGCTGTTTTGACACAGTTGGTATCAACAAGATGGCGCGACAGCTCATTTTGCCATTACTGTGTAGGCAATTTTCTCATACAAGTGAATTGACCGGAATGCCTTCATAGTTGCTGCTTCCAGCAAGCTTATGTCGCACAATTCTACGGAAATCTCTTTGAGAACTCATAAAGGGGAATATTGCAGTCACAAATGCTCCTTAAAAATTGTAACTGCACCTGCAAACGCATCTGTCTGTGTACGTATACGAAAGAACGCGTAAGGAATATTTTATCCTTAAAGGCTAATCACATTAATATAAACTTGTTGATGTTTGAACACTTAGACTTTACGCCCATATTTAACTTTTTCTTAGCTGCAGAAAATAAGAAAGCTTGTTGGTTATTCTATGGCTAGTTATTCGATATTATTACTTGGTCGTATTACATTCTATTTATTTCTTTTGAGAGTATAGTTTATTACAGCTTTTGTAGATACATTTTCTTTTATATTGACTTTTTTCCCTAGTCTTTCCAAATCATCAATTAAAATATCTACATCGCCACAACATTGCCGGCAATTTATCTGCATTTTCCATCATCTTTCTCACTTCTTCTCATTAATAAACTGTTTGATTTATATAAACATTAAACAAGAATGCATTCTTGTCTTTCTTCTCTGTTAAATCGAGTCTAATAGTTCATTCGTTTTTTAATGCGAATCTTGGAAGCCAAAGCGAATTTTTTTTCAAGGCGTGCCACTATTTGCAATTCATGTCTTGCAGGCTCTTTTCAACGTAAGCCACTAAAGAATCGCCTACTTGGCGGTCGCATATGAAATTAGCCAAAAATAAACTAGCTTGATTTTGTACATCCTTACGAATGCGATGCCTTGACAGCTAATAAGCCTTATATGAGTAAACAATGTTAAGTTCAGTCAAAGGCAAGGGTTAGTACAATCAATTAAAGCTAGATCCTAGAGCTGATCTAGCACAACTGAGGTGAATAATGGAGTGTCGATAGGTTCAGCAAGTGCCATTTAAACGGGCATCTGATTTTGAAAAGGAGGCACGATAGAAATGGCTTGGATCTAATAATTACATTATACAAGATATTTTGTGAAGTACATCCGTACATTTCCAGGATTGGTGGAAAAACCTCTTGTCGATCTTTGTCCATTATGTTATCTAAACGCGATAAAATGATCTATTTCAGTTCAATTGGTAAGAGGAAATTTCTCTTTGATACGGTTTCTGATGTAAAAGAGAAAATGTTACTTATTGACCAGGAGTACAAATAATTTTTTTCCAGGACAAATGGAATCAGGTTCCTAACTTAAGAACTGCTCTCCTTAGCTTGTCCTTCCTTTTGTCTTCAAGCGCATAAATCTAAATTCAATTTACTGATTACAATTCTGAAGTTTTCTTCTGTCACATCATACTTTTAAAATAACAGCATTTATTTTTTCAATAGCTTTATTTTAAAATTTAATATGTATCAATGCTAACGCTACTAATAACTGACTCGTGCAGATTTTACGTTGTTAATGATCAGGGAGTGCACTGTTGTGTAATGCGACAAACGTATGTTGCATTCCACGTTTTTTTTACTGATGATTCCCGCTAAAATTTATTTCTGTTAAAGAAGATGCTTTCAAATGCTATCAACATACTGCGGAAAAAAAAAATAATACTAGTGATTGATGAATTGTTTTCATTTCTTCGTAACATGGTTAGATATGTAAATATTAAATTAAATATTTTAAGGTTTTTCTGTTAATACTTTAATGCTGTTGCGTATGAAGATAAGTTTTGGCATTTTGGTAATATAGGTAATGAGATTAATTATACGATTTTTTTTTTTAATTTCCTTCATGGATGTCAATGTCCATTTAATTTCAGAATGCAGCTATCATCATTAATAGAAGAAGCTGTATTAACTGTCCAGACGCTTTTTGTTAAAGTTGTGGCTTGTACATAATATGCTTAGAGTATGGTATATCAGACTCTAGGTTGTCCTATTTCTTAATTCTTGTATTGACATTTCGACTTATTTCTGTTTAATATCAGAGAGATGTAAGAGATGTCAAACATCAGGGCCAAATCGGTTCGAGTATGATGGACGACTACAACTGGTTCCTACAGCAACCAACTACATGCCAATATTTGCGAAAAATTAAAGATCTCAGTACTTAAAAAGGTTTATAGTGATTATCTATAAATATTTCTTCTTTTACACATTTATTTAATTTAAATTAAAAATGTGCCAAAACATTACAAACTTAACATTTTTTCTAACTGTGTTGTATATACTGAATTGTAAGGTATATATTTATTAGTTAGTCTCATCTCAAACATCCGATTTAGTAGGACAACTCTTTCAGATATAGAGGTGCAGCATTACTTGCAGTATATATATATATATATATATATATATATATATATATATATATATATATATATATATATATATATATATATATAAATAAAAGTGTTTTGTAGATGAGTGTTACCAGTAGCGAGTACTTCAGGTAATTTTTTTAGCATTTCTTAAAAAAAATATTTGTTTACCAGTAAGCTCAACATCAAACTAAATAAGAACTAATAACCCACTTTAAATTATATACTTAAAATTTAACTTTTTATTCCTTTATGTTTAATACCATTTAATTTACTATGCTTTTGTTTAAACATAATATTTTATTCTAGAAGAAAATTATGAACATGTGTTAGAAATTATCTGTTTATAATTAGCACTTTCAATAGGTAAGACATATACTTTTAATTATTACTATGAAATAGTTTTATCGTAAAATTCATCCAGTTGTACAAGGTAATTAAGTATTAACACTATATTTTCTGCTCTTGATTTTTATAGGCATTATATTAACACTTGAAAATGCATTAACAACTTTCGTTTATATCATAATGTTCTTTAAAAGCTGGCATCAAACATTTTCTGCGTTGATTTTAACTTTATAAAATGCATAATAATAACACGCTTTCCATTTATAGCCGGAACATAGATCGCACTTGCACTGCAGTGACCTCGGTATTATTCCAGTAGCACACTAGCGGTGAATGACCCGCTCAAGCCTACGTTTATCAGCTGTGTTATACTGTGTCAATTGCCGCCTTTTGTTCGAGTCGTAAAGACTAGATTTTGTTCATAGTGCACCTCAAAAGTTAAAATGTATTCAATACATGTGTGTTGTGTGTGAATTACATTAGATTTTTCTTATTAGTCCACGAAATGCCTACCGAAAAATTCACACTTGAACAAAGACTTTTCATGTACGATACAAACGAAGAACCGAATCATTTAGACAATTTCATGAGAATTTCCTGGTATTTCAGTTCACGCGGAGAAAATTTAAAAGACCTAGAGAAACTATTATAAGTCCGATTAATAAGTTTACGACAACGTAATCGCTAAACCTAAGAAACTAAAAAGAAATGTTCTAAAGGACGAAATTGGTGCATCATTCGAACGCTCTCCAAAGAAATGTCTAAGACGTGTTGCACAGCAAGCAGGTGTTTCAAAACCTTCCATTCATAGAGCTGCTAAACTTTTAATATTGAAACTCTACAGAGGGACTATAGCGACGAAAAACAAGTAAATTTCTGTAATTGGATTTTACAAAATATCGTTGACGTACTCCATATTTAATAATGTTCTCAAATGAGGCATGACTTCATTTAACTGGTCATGTTAACCTTACAGGACAAGAGATATTGGAGCCCGCATACGCGCAATTCGCGACCCCGCGCTCTGGCAATATAAGGAATGCTCTGTATTTGCATTTCGATGTTTGATAATAGTTGAAACGATTTCATGGATGTTTGTTTTACATAACAAATGTAAAACGGCATTATTAACACATTACCCAGCAGCAGGTTTTTCCCAAGCAGGTGGACATTTCAATGCTTGAATTAACACGAGTTACCCTTGAAAACTGTCACATAACGATATGAAACTTTTAACACCACCTACGTGGTTCATTTTATACAGTCATTTCAAAGTCAAGGAAATCTGGAAATGTCCCCTTTGAGATAGCTATCGCAATCCGAGAAGCTGATGATGAAATTCGAAAGGGAAAGGACATTTACAGCACCACTCAATGTCAAGGATGCTTTATAGCAATACAAAAGCAGTATTTACCAGACCTCGGTATGCAGACTGTGAAGTTTTCTTTTTTTCTGGCGTTTTAATACATAAGAACAAGGGAATAAAAATGTGCCTATTTCTGTTCTCAGCACAGGTGCGATGTAAATACATTTTGTGTTTTACCCATCAAATATACAGTAAACATCACTGAAAGGAAATAATCATGGTGAAATCTTACACGTTGGAAATATAAATGAAGTTTACATGAATATATTTTGTTGCATATAAATCTAAAATGTTGGTGACATTCGATTAAAAAGTTTAAATCCACAGATGAAATAAACCATACTTTTATAAATGTTTAATCAACTGCTTCTAAACCATTGCTAGATTTGTACAACTTTTCTAAGGAATTAACAACATCTGTGAGGCATATTTTTCAAACTACATTTTATGTAAAACGTTTAAAATGTAATTTTAATTTTAGAAAATATAATTCAGCAGAGTACATACATGACGCTAAAGAAAATAATAACACTGAAAACACATAAGCATCTAGTAATATCAATGCCAACACTTTTTAAATCGTTAACACAATAACAGTTACACTAGTCTACAAAACTGGGAATAAAGTCTAATAGCATTATGGAAACTTTTCCAGCACAGAAACAGACAGACAATAACAAAAATATTACTTATAATTACAAAGAAACGATCCGATAATCATTGGATAAAGAACGTTGCATGCGTGAGAGGTTACAATACTCGGAGGTATCAACATTTTACAAGACTGGAGTGTATCGCGGACGGAGTTTTGCCTGTGTTAACCTCGAGACTGGAAATGGATCAATTCATCAACATCAGTGAGATTGAAAACAAAAGGGTAGAATTAATCAGCAGCAATGGTAGCCGCCGCAAGGGCAAGACGGGCGAGACATGACCGATTCACGTTTCATCCCAAACCATGCGGTGGCACTTAATAAAAGACACGAGTTCATGTCTGTCAGAGATCATTGCGAAAAATAATGTTATAATTTCTATCGATTATTTGCAGTTCTTTGTTTTATCTTCCTCTTTTTTATAGCGTTAGTTAATTACATTTGGTTTGGAGAAAAATGCACGAGGAACAAAATATGGACATAAACGTCAAGTATGTAAGGCTATGAAATAACAAGCTTCTAACGATTTTATTATTTTACACGAAATAAACATTTACTAACAGCTTATAGAATTTTTAAATTTTCATATAAAGTAACATCAGATTTATCCTCTTCACCACAACGTTTAAAATTGTTAATACTTTTTATTTTTGTTAAATAATATGTGACACTTTTCCGTACTCTGAAGTTTTGAGTGCGAGAGTGTAAATTCCACAGATAAGTTACAGATTTCTAAGAATGAGTTTCGTTGAAGTGTTATAACAAGTAAAATATCTGATTTGCGCTACGTTTTGAACAGAATTATTGCTAAACCGTGGCGTTGTGGTTCTTACTCCGTGGCTGATGTTAGCTTGATATGTTGTGAATCGCGCTTTTCGTCTCTTACAGTCAATGTGTGCTTCTTCTCAATACATCTGAATTTAAAATACATTTAATTTAAACAATGGAGTGTAAAATTTAAAACAAAAATTGATCACATTTTAGCTTTACCTTTGCCTCGCCCTAGGCCATCCCTACTTTACAGTATTTAACATTTAAAGACGATTTAATTGTTATCATATGTTTTGTTTTCTATCGTTAATTGCCAACTTGAATTTGGACGGAATAAAAAAAAAAAAAATAAATAAATCCGTAGATGTTGAATTAAAATAACTTATTTTGAATAATATTGCAATTATTAATATTACAGTTATACAACCTATTTCGAACCTCCTGGACAATTCGCTTACTTTCTATTCTATTCTTTCTTGCAGATTTTAAAACAATTTATTACCAAAACATTAATTGTTCAGTAGTTTGTATAATGTCAAAGTTTAAACAATAATAACAGTCCAGGTGCCAGATAACGATAGATGTGCGATCAAATCCATTTTAAAATTTAAGTATCATAAGATAGAGCAGCCTGGGATGAGACAGTGATACATAAACTGTAATCAACATTGAATATCTAAAATGTCGCGATTTTTTCGAATGATAAATGTATTTTAAATAGAAAAATGTTAAAGCCAAAGCCCTAGTGTGAAAATAAGACGAGCTCGAATAGCCTATCTTTAAAATATATATATATATATTTTTCAATTTTCTGGTAATTTTTGATAGTTTAAATAGAGTGAAGTGAGTGAAATGTTAAATCAGATTACCGTGTAGAGATTTTGTATCTTGCTATAAAGCCATACATAAACGCATTAAAGACATTCATAATGATTTCTGAACAGTGGCCCATGCACTGAGAATTGATAACTATATGGCGGAGGGGATTAAAAAAAACTTATTTCAGAATATTCACTCTGTAACTAGAGCCTATGCTTAAAAAAAAAAACGCACGATAATGACAGCTCAGAAATCCAAAGACAATAGTCCATCATGTGACTTCAGTTGGTGTCGATTTGGCTTTATATATTATCTAGTTAATTCTGCATCTCAAAAGCAGCAAGTACTAATTTTTCCTATGACAGTTCTCATTTCAACACAAGGCAAACACCTCAACTATTATAATATTGCGCTCGAGTAAAATAGAGAGAGAGAGAGAGAGAGAAAGCGAGGGAGAGAGCGAGAGAGAGAGAGCTACAAAACAACTGGGGAGTATTCTTACTTATTCATGTGACAATGATATACTCGGATTTAAAATTTACACAACGCAGTAATATTATAGCAGTTAATACAGGCATGAAATTTTTATTATGGAATTAAGTTGATCTATGTTACCAAAGAGCATTAAACTCATATTTGAGTTTATAAAGAGTGAATATTGAATTCTAACATTAACATTAAAGCAGCTTTCTCCTAAGAATAGCTGTAATTATTGAAAGTAAAAACTTTCCGGGGGGGGGGGGATAATCTGGTAGAAACTTCGAACTTTAGAAATGTAAGTTTTTTTTTTTTTTAAGCCCCAACATGTCGGAAACGGCGATGTAGTTATATTCCGTCACAAATTTGACGCTCAGAGTGTTGGCACTAGTCAACGGCGGTGTCCCCTTTATTTCGACTACAAGGTTCAACCTAGTTGCTTAAAAAAACCACATTTTACCACAATAATTTTACATCAACATTATGCAATTCTTTTATAGGATTACGGAGTAACCAAAAATGTTGAGTTTTATGTTTTAAGTGTTTCATCAGTTATGTCAGGCAAGACATTTTGAACTTGTCTTCAAATTATGTTCTATTACAGTATTAAATTATCAAGAATGGTCACTGTTTACAGCTAAAAATATCAAATTTAGCACCATATCCGCTTTTCAACTTGCGCACCGGCGTTTTTCAGCAGTTAGTGTAATTGCATTTTCCCATGCGAGACCGAAATAGATTTATATAAGGAGTAGGTCCAAAAATAATCTGCTTCTGAATGTATGTGGGACCGGTTTGTATGCACAGGTGCATTTTTGCCGTTCGGCAGGCAGATGAATGGAGGCAGATTCCGCTCATGTCTGCCCAGCAGCTTGTGGGACGGCTGACAACGAGGGCGTTTCAACACTTCATCAGCAGACTATGTCCACAACAACACTTAGCGTAGTAACAACTTGCTGCGTCTAAACAGAGATATTTAAGTAAGCAAACAGCAACCGTTACATGCTGACGAGGGATTTCGGAGAAGGAGAAGAAAAAGAAAAGGCAGAAGAAGAAAGAGAGACAAGAGTTAGAAAAACCACACATACACACTCATACAAAATGAATGTTCTTTTTTTTTTAAATAGTGTTTAACGTCCATTTTTACTACTAGACACCATAGGCGGTGACACTGATGATACAGGAGATGAAATAATGCATCGGGAAAGGATTTTTTTAAAGAAGGAAATGTTCTAGGCCTACGTTTAGGGTATCTCCACGACATTTGCCATTTATGAGGACTGAAGAAAACCTCAGTTAGGGAAGACGATCCTGAGATTCGAATCCCAGGCATCCCGTTCACAAATCCACGCCTTAACGACCTCGGCCATCCGTGGAGGTACAAAGTGAAAATAAAGCAGCATTTCTATAATAAGTACTTATGTTTTCCTGTATTTATAATGACTCTGAATAAGCCTAAACACGTTTCCAGAGGTAATAGCATTTTTTTCCACAGATATAAGTCAGTAAAAATTCCACTCGTTGTCATGATGATGGAAAAAATCCCTTTCGTTGTTAGTTCTAACCAATGCTAGAATTTTTCAGACTGTGTGGGAAATAACAAAATATAATCAATTAAACTTCCTCTTATTTTTGAAAACCCCTGTACTTAAGAACGGATAATAAGCAATAAATGTAAAGAACAAGGAAGAAGTTTACATAAATATTTTTGAGAGGTTTATAACTCTGAACACCCTTCAACTTTTTTTTCTTTTTTGTACAGATATGCTTCACTACTGAGTTTGAACTTTTAATATTTATAATGAAAATTCAGTTTTACATGCATTGAAAATACATAATAGAAAATATTTGTTAATCATTACACGAATCAGTGTTAATTGTTAACTAGCTCATTAAAGTTTCTCATTTTCCCACAATAATCGTAAGCACATCCAATGATAAAACACCTTACGCACACCAATTGAGAGAGAGAGAGAGAGGGGGGGGGAACTAACAGGGGCCAAACTGTTCTTATTAATTACTTTCCATAGTCATAAAATCAGAATTACTTCATTAAACAAATATAACTTACTGAAAAACTGCAGATATTCAGTTTGCGATGATTTTAATTAAAAAAAAACAGTAAATTATTACAGATGCAGTAAAACCTTTCTAATCTGTACACCGTAGTTCATTAAAAGAAGAAGAAGAGCCCAACCTATGGAGATATCAAACACACAGGCTTTCAAAACTATCACTTTTAACTAAAAAAGCGATTATGTTCAGCAAATTCTTTTGCTTTTTTTTTTTTTTTTTTTTTTTTTTTTGCAGAAACAGCACATTAATTGCAATATTCGCACTCCCACAAAACTGGGAGAGAAAAAAAAAATGTTATTGATTAGTTCTTCTTTAACTGTTTCTTCATTTTTTCCGTTTTCCTTTCTGCACTGCAAATTTGTTCCCATGCATGCATTATTGAAGTTGACATTTTATGTTGGAAACTATTGATTTAGATATCACAAAATCCTCGGCAGTTTTCTTGCAGTTCACACAAGACAGACGAACAATAACTTCTTTCATATTTTACACCTAACTATATAACGATGTTTTTCTCCGCTTTTAAATTTTGAAAACGGATCGTTCATAAATTTGCATATTAAAAAAATAAAAGTATAGACCAGTCAATTTTTTCGCTTTGTACTTTAACAATAATTAATCAATACTCTCTTGCCATTTGACATAATTCAGCAGCAAAAATCGTAAAAGCTAAAAAAGAACATGGGGACAAAAATGTTAATAGCACTAGGTTGGGAATCGCTAGTACAGAGACGTAGAGAGAGAGAGAGAGAGAGAGAGAGAGAGAGAGAGAGAGAGAGAGAGAGAGAATAACGTCATTCTTTTTACAAAACGTATACAGAGCAAAATGTATGGAGGAATATCACAACCAGAAAAACCAACATATGTACTATGGTAGGAACGATCATGCTTTAAAATCAATTGTAGGCAACAGCACGATGTAGGTAAATTCTCTTTCGTAATAAAACCTGCAGTTGTCTTTGAGGGTTGTCCTTCTCTGACAAGATTTAAAAGTAACCTAAAATTGTTTGTGCAGAAATATTTCATTGATAGAAGCAGACATGAATGTAATTAGTGTTCAAATTTAAGTTTTCCCAGGACTGCTTGAAATATTGTTTTACTCCTCAGTGATTTGCCTGACTAGCTTCGCTTAAACTTGTTTATATTTTTAAAGCTGATAAACGTCTAGGACTAAACATGCTGACTTATATTTGATAAAGCTCATAATTTTATAAAGGCATTGAAATGATTTAATATGTGTAAAATTAAGATGACACGTATTTAATTGGGTTGACATTTAACTAGGTTGATGTGAATGTAACTAGATTAGGTAAAAGGTATTTAATTAAGTTAATATGTGTAACATTAAATCGACATGTATTTCTTTACTTTGTTTTAGTTAAATGAAATGTTCATAGGCAAGTTAACCGACATGTAAATACGCGTAAAATTCATTCGACATGTATTTAAATTAAATTGATTTATTTTATTCTAGTTGGCATGCATTTAATTCAGTAATTTTCTGTCACAGGTTGTAAGTCAAATCGCAGTTAAAAAAATTGACACATAATATCATAATAAGCGAGAAAATATGAGAGAACAGGTAGCCAATAAGGGAATAATACAAGAAAAGAGATAGGAAATCAAAATTAATATTTTATACACTTATTTATATCAATTCATGAATTAATGGAAGTCTTTTGTTCTTCTTGCATTACTATGCTTGCACGCGACATTTATGGAGGTTTATATACCAATTATTTTCACATTTATGAATAAATGAATAGAAATCGCCAAGACACTATCACTTTTCTTATTCTTTGTTTTTCCCCTCGTTATACTTTCATTGGAAAAGGATAGGGAGTCATTTTAAACACCCGCATGGTATCTACCCACTTTTCTCTTAGGGTGCTACTAAAATATGACAATTAGGATGTGGATTTCACAAGGGCCTCTTATGAGGGGAAATGTTTACACAGTTTTTTATTCAGATGTTTTTATAGTTTCAAAGCCGATAATACGTTAAGTCATGCACAATCTAAATTATTAATTTAATAACTATTCAAATGAACGCAAATTTATAGGTATTAAAACGCAATGTTTCTAATACTGTAATGATGCGTGATGAACATTGGATTGGATTGCTCGGGGCAGAGGGTAATACTTCAGCACTTCAACCTTGCTTGTGCCCACGCCCCCAATGATGGCACCTCCGGGAAGATGGGATGACTTGATGGAAATATGCTAAGTGGTGAGGCACGAACGTACACAAGTTCCCTAATATGTTTCTAGATAGAAAAACCCCGACGTCTAAGAGTTCGAGCTCCTCAGAAGGTTCGATGCCAGTGCAGAAACCTTTCCAAAGCGCAAACCCCGCGCCAGCCCACCTTACCCTGACACTTTAGACTTAGTAATAGAACCAGAAATGAAATGAAAAGACGTGGGAGAGTGACAAATTGTGAATGTACTTGTAAATAACCATTCCAGCATTCGCCTAAACGAAGTGCGGAAACCACGGGAATTGAACCCGATACCTTCCGAGCGTGCGCCTGGAGCGTTACCGCCTGAGCCAGCCCGCCGAAGCAAAACGTAATAAAACTTTTGTAAAATATTTCTGACATCTTTTGCGGATTTCGAAATCTGACACACTTGAATTCTTTGGAATTACTTTCAAGCTCCCCTCATCCGCAACACATCAGATAGACAAACTGTCTGTTGAACCTTGCATGCAGCCATGTACTGTCTATTTTCCGTTATATACTCGCATTTTTCTTGAAATTTTAAGTCAACTTTCTTTTAAGCAATTTTGTATCACAGTTTCGTCCGCTGATTAGGGGTCTCGTCAACTTCAACAACCTTCAACCTTAATGGCTACGTAAATATTTCAGGCTTACTTCTTTACCCAAAAACGAGTTAACTCTTCAATACACAACTTCAGCTTATTTGTTGGTCCATGGAGTCGGATCTTCTAATGCAGTTTCGCCACCTTGAAACTACATTACACACTACTGCAATGGTTATTCTGCGTAGAAAAATACCGGACAACAAATTTAGCGGCGCAAAGGGTGTCTGCAATCCTGGGGATAAGGGAACATAACTGTGTTGACGTCGACTTGAAGTTTTTTTGGGTAAAACTGGCCAACTTTCTCAATAGTTGCACGGCTACCCAGTATGTCATTGAGGAGACATTGTACAGTTCTCGCTGTATCAGAGAGCAACAAGTGTAAAGCCGCTCAAATCAGATATTGTCTTTTGTTCCAAGAGTTCATTGTAAACATCCTGGTTTCCATTTAAGTGGTTACATGAGCACACCGCTCAAGAACCGTATGAAAGTATCAGCAATGATAGTGGATCCCTTTTGTTAACACTGCAAAGTATCAACGCATTTTAATTCGGTTCATTTAGCGATTGGATGCTTTTGAGTTGCGTCAGGGTATTTCCAACAGGATGACACCGTTTGGCATGTCACATAAGTTCATGGTGCTGATCGACATATCTTGACTATCGGATCACCTGTAGGAACTTTGGCACCAAAATCACCGGCTTTTCTTTCATCAGACTTTTATTCTGTGAGTTATCTGAATGAAAGATTTTTTGTTATACGCCATCGCACACTGAACGATTTCAATGATATTTACAATACGCACATCCACAGCGTTCAGCTGTGCCTTGAGGGGAGAGATCTTCGTCGTTTAAAAGTAACCTATATTCTCTCACCTATATTCTACATTTACGAAAGATGCAATGTATTACGTTAACATAGTTCTTCATTAAATGAACGCCTAGAGAAAAGCGACGTTTTTTTTAAGAATAGGCTTGTATAAAAATTTATATAAATACACTTTAGATTCTGTTAAAAATTAACGAAATAACAGTTTTATGACAGAAAGAGATAAGAAAAATACGCTTTAAATAGATAAAGGGCATTGGAAGACATAAAATAGAGCTATTTGATCAAAGCAGCTTCGGAGGAAAATACATTAAACACATAACTGCTCTTAAATTAATTATGATAGATCAGCTGCAAAACAGGAGTAGAAGAGTAGTAACACAAATGAAAAACAAAGAAGTACTTCTTCCCTATCGAACTTCATTTTCACAATGACAGAATACCATACAAAGTTCTCTTACATAGTAGGGGACCTAACACATGCCACAAAGAAACGTATAAATCAATGCACCATTTAATAATTAACCCTAAAGTATATTCTGCTACAGACATTTTCTAAGGTTGTTACTAAACATACAATTTGGCCAGCAAAAAACAAGACGTTTTGCAAGTATCCAAAAGCATTTTGCTATCGATGAAGATGACAATGAAATAACAAGTACTTATGCAATCAGAAGATCGCGGATAGCGAATTGGATGGAAAAGGACGGAACAGAAATCCTGGTACTTTAGCTTTGCTCAAAGGCTAACCGTTTGCATATGCATCTTATGCAACTCCAAAAAAGGGATGAGGTGACGGGGACACTGGACGGCTCTAACAGTATTTGCAGATAGAACGCCGGCGCCAGAGGAATTCCCCTTCAAGGAGTTCGAGCCTCTCATAAGGGCCACTTTCATCACGGTAGAATCCTTTCCTAAGCGCAAGCCACCGTCACACCGCACGAGCCCCCTTGCCTGACACTTTCGACCCCATGGATGGGACCCCAAGGGGTTTGAACAGGGGAACATAAGAATAAAAGTCCCAAGCATTAGCGTCTGAGCCACCACGCTCTGTGCGAAGAGCGGAGCGTATTAATAATAAGTGATTATTCTAATACAGTTATGTTCTGGAAATTTGGCATTTTCACAAGAGCGGTATCTATACTCTCTTCTGCACCATCCTTCGACAACAAGCTGAAAAATACTGGAAAGTATAGCTCAAAGCTGAATCTGTACTAGAGGGGAAGTTCTACCAGCTTTTACTACTCATATTCAGCATTAAATTTATTTATGTGAACCTGTTTTGAACAATTATTCCGCTCAGACTTGGCCCATAGTTTGTGGTGGTCGATCTGTCCTCTAGTTGCACTAACCACGAAGAAGGCGTTTTCAGACACGGATATTTTCAATGGTAAGACATTTCATTGAAGCATCGTTTAGCAGTTAGTGAAATCCGCTCCATTGTTTTCCATCTATGTTCACTCTGTCACATTCCAGCGGCAGGAATGCTGACGAGAATGTGTTGCAACAGAGATACTCCCTGCAGTTGCATTTATTTGCCTTTTGTTCTTCCACTGTAAACTAATTCCTACATGCAACCAACAAGTCTAATCCAGACGAATGGAGACGGTACTTTGTTGGTCATTTCTGATGTAGCCATGCTGGTATAGGTGTAGAAGAATTACTGTTCTATACCGTGGCTATTAATGTAGTACATGTGGACACATTTGCCAAACAAGCAGCTATAATTTTACCGATATCACATTTCAAGAAGAAGAAAATTAACTAATACAGATTTTGATGTGATGGTAGGTTTCAAGGATTAGCCTTATCTGGTGTCATACCTTATCTGTTAAGTAAATACTTGCAGCTTTAACTTCCATTCTGCTGTGTTCAATTATTCAGATATAGTTGCATAAAGAAGACTATGTGTAGAAGACTGTGACATGTTCAAAATGGAGTTTCGAGCTGTTATTAAGTATTTCACAAAAGAAGCACTTACTTCAAATAAAATTAAACAGGGATTGGACGGTGTATATGGGGAAGCATCCCCCTCATATTCCGCCGTAAGGGGAATGGGCCAAACTTTTTCGAATGAGTCGAGAAATCATTGAAGAGGAAGAGCGTGCAGGTCGGCCCTTGGAGGTGCTCAGTCCTGAAAACAACGCTCTTGTGGAAGGAGAAATTATGGAAGACCGGCAGCTCAAAGTTACAGAAATAGTAGCAAGGTTGGGCCTTTCTAAAACAACATTCCTGTGAATTATTCATGAACATTTAAATATGAATAAGGTTAACGCCTGAACTTCTTTCTTCAGAAGCAGCAACGAGTCATCTGTTGTCAGGCATTTTTGGAACTCTGCCGTGGCAACGAAAGAGAAGCTCTGCAAACAAACAATTGTTACAGGAAATGAAACTATGGCCCTTGTCCAAGAGAGAATCAATGGAGTGGCGTAAACCTGGCTAAGCACCGACTCTAAAGGCCAAGGTCACTCAGTCAACCAAGAAGATCAGGGCCACAATCTTTTGGGACTGTGAAGAAATACTCTTCATTGAGTTCAAGGAGAGGAACACCGCAGTAAATGGGGAGTACTATGCTGACCAACTGCACAGAAGAACTACGTTCTTCCTTCCATCAAAGAGAAAAGGCCAGGAAAGCTGAGTGGTGATGTGCGCCTTCTTCACGACAACGCGCCTGCCCAAACAGCTCTTGTTTCAAAGGAAACTGAAGAAATATGCCTTCAAGGAGATTGATAATCCATCCTTAGCTCAGATCTATCTCCCAGGGACTATTTCCTCTTCTCAGAACTCAAGAAGGACCTTCGAGGAAAGAAATTGAAGTGTGACGAAATGATGGATGCTGTTTATGCCCATTTTGCAGATGAGACTTCTGACAATTTTTTGAGGGGGGATTGAAAAGTTAATTCAAAAATGTAAGAAGTATATTGCAATAAATGGTAACTATATTGAAAAGTGAAATACAGTTTTTGCCTTTATCATACCTAGAAAATGGTTAGGCCGGAAACTTATGGACCTACCCTCGTACATAGAAATTTGTTTATACAAAAGCAAAGCAACGCTACTTTTAGACTTATTAACTTGATGATTTGAAAGTTCATTCTCTTGGCTTTGCAGTGCGGCATAAGGATGGTCAGTAGCCTAGTCCACTTTCTAAGCGGATTACATTGTCGAAGATAAGGCAACTGACAGAAAGGATGCTAAGGGACACTGGAGAACCCGGAGCGAGCATATCCAGATGCTGTTTTCTCTGCCACGAACGTTGGAACGGACTGATTGTTTCGGTGAAAGGTTTGCCATTTGGCTCTGATAAATGAATATATATATATATCCATTTCTTACATAATAACAAATTATACAAGACTTAGTGCGAAGATTCTTATATTGACAAAGTAAAAATAATTTAAACAACCTAAACTAATTGAAATATGCATAATTAACACTGACTCCTTTAACAAGTTGAATGACAAAAGTAAATTAACTCTTTATACGTAATTTGTACACACGCACTTTTTGACGTAATCTCCAGGGAGAGAAATAACCAATAATATTGTCCTGGTTACTATTACGTTACGGGGAGCACGTTGGTGTTCCCAAATGCTTCAATGAGAAGTCCCAAGAAGGAAAAAGTCATGAAGCACACTGCTGCTCGAAGTGGACAGTTCGTTACTTGGACTTTTGCAAGGAAAGCCGCACTGTGCTAAAGGCAGGATGGACGCTATAGGCGCTGAATACAAATCAGCATCAACCGATGCGATATCACTTTCTAAAGAAAAAGAGTTCCCTGAGAAAAAATATCGCAGCATCATTGTTATACTGCCGAAGCTACACGTGCAGAAAAAGTATTCTATTGCACCCCAACTTGCCTAGCCAGATGTCATGTTAACTAGTAATATAAAGTAATAACTATTTCCTCTGTTTTAAGTTTAGACCTATTTGAGTTTATAGATCTGATGGAGGTCTTCTTTCTATATAGTTACATTATTGTAATTTGAATTTAATTTTAATTTTGTCCAAAGTTATCCTATTTAAACCCCAATTTTCCAGCTGTATTTTAATAAAACCGCCAAATAGAATATTTTATTACCATTATTTTACTAGCTTTCTTTGTATACCTAATTACAAATATATATATTCCAATATTTTCTTTCAAAAGAAATTAAATGCTTTCATAATTTAAACTATCAAATCTTTGAGATTAATGCATTTTTAAAACCTTCTTGGATTGGTAGCCAACATAAAGCAACTTGGAGAAAACCCATTTTACTACATTTAAATGTGTATGAACTCCTGCAATTAAAATAAACTTTAAGATAACATTCACGTTTTTGTCATATTCTTACGCTATTTGTGCTTATTCTTACAGATCCAACGACATTTTAAAAGTTAATATTTTGTGCCAAGGATAAGCACAACTTTAGCAGTAAGATTATTCACAATCTGAAAAGTTTGCCTTCTTGTTATGTAAAATTAGCTGAAAAATGGTAGCTACATTGTTACCAAAATACTATCCTTTTATATTTTTCTGGGCAACTTTTAAACTCTGAAATCATTTAGCATATATATAAAAACGTACAGTTGTCATTTATAGTTTTATTTCAGGCTTATTTACAACTAAGTGATGGATAAAAAGATAAAAAGAAGTGAGCTACAAATCTGAGCACATTAGAGGATGTTATTATTATTATTATTATTATTAATATTATTTACTAACCAACAACACCACAAATGGCTGAGTTCACAAATATAGCATATAAAGGCTAAATTGCAAGCAATAATATTCATTTCTTAAAATCAAAGTATTCAGAATTAGAACATAAACTGTAAGAAAACACATTACCGTTATAAATCCAACTTTACAGAGTGTAGAAACTTATGAGGTCGGTCAGGGTGTAGCCATGCTCATTTCAGCGTGTAGTTGAGGATTGCGGGTTCGAGTTCCACCTCGGGCATGTTGGGTTTTAACAGGAGGAGAACAAAAAAGAAACTAATCAATATCATATATTGTTTGAACACATCAACAGCACTAGTGAAAAAGTTATCAAAAAGACTTTAAAATCCATGCATTGGTAAAACGAGTTGTTACATAACCATATCTTAATTTGATATTTAAAACTAGTACAATTAAATTCATTAATATGAACCGACAATTAATTTATAGAGCCTAATGCTAAGGATAAGGTGAGTGGATCAGACTTTTTGACCTTGATTATGACAGTTATAATTTACCATTGTTCCTTGTACCGCAACAATGTATGCCAATATTTTGTATATCCACAACATAAGTTCAAGGTACACCCTTCGTTCCCAAATATGAAATTTAAACCTATCGTTTATGGTATTGCAAAATGCAGTATAGAAATGCAACATATTTGAAAGTATGGTATAGAAACAATTACTTAATGGGTTCTATATCACGTACAGGCATCATAATATGATATAAAGTTGACGATAGCAATAGCACACGCAGTTTGCTTTCTTTTGTGAAATAATATCAGCACATTTTATCCCTTCGATCTTACTGCATCTTTACACAGCGCCAAATCGGAGAAAAAATAAAAGGTTTTACCTGAAACTTAACTGTAGCAACCTTAATACTCATCTTCTAAGATTCCTGAAGTGCAGCTTAACTACAGAATGACATTATGACACTCAGTTGTCAGATGTCACACTTTTGACTTTATACTCTCACTTGTCTATGTTAATAGTTACTGCGCTTTTACTAGAACATCACTGCTTGATTTCTGTCTTAATGAGCTCTATTAAAGATTGTGCCCTACAGTATATTAACAACAGCGTCGTATATGCATAGCTGATTTGTGTGTCAATGCGTACATACATCCTTAATTTATGAACTCATTGAATTTGTTTTTATGCCCTATATAATCATAAAATTCCTCCCTTTAAAATTCAAAGTGTGCGGGTTAAATTTTCCACAGACTTTATCTGTTAAATAAAACTTAATTTAGCCTAGTGCTATTGACATATAACAACAATCCATGTTTATAAATATGAAAATAAGTTTGCATAAAACTGGTAGGAGGGCAGTATCTTGCTATAAGCTAAGCCCAAATGGGTATAAATATCTTCTTACGTTAGTTTTAATTTCGTTCTGTGATTTTATTTCCATTGCTTAAATTAAAAGCTGTTGACAGCAAATGTTATTTCAAACATACAGAATTATATAAACCGTGATTTAATACTGACAGCCAATACCAAGAAACAAACATTGTATGGTTAATGAATTATCATTATTTGAGTATACAAAATAGATAGAGCATTAGCTTTGATTCCCCCCCCCCCCATCAATTACTCCTCAGTGAATAGATTCATGTACTAGAGACAAAGTACATACACGTATTTATTTACTTTCCCGAAAGTTTTAACTTTAACTTAAACGGCAGTATGTTCAGCATTATGAACAGCTGTACAATATAAGACACACAAACAGCCGGCACCCTCCTGCCGCCTGATTGCATTGTTCGGATTCAGGTCTGAAGAGAGGAGTGTGATTGCTTGTTTGACCACTTTGCCTTTTGTGTAAGGTTTGTTTACTTTAAATATGGACGGCGTTTTATTAATGAACCGATCCGATCGGGTATCATTTGATCTAGCGGAGACTGGTACAGTCGAGTCTCATGAGTATTGCTTAGGTAGAAGATACACCGCGGCTGAGCATGCGCACAGCTGTAGGAGAAATGAACCCGAGATGAAACGCTTACGGTATGTATGTAAGTTTAGCTTTGCTTAAAAGCAATTTTCGCGTCAACTTTTATTCCTAGCCATACAGCTCAGAAATATTGTTGCTGCATACAACTAAAGGAAAAAAAAAAAAAAAAAAAAAAAAAAAAAAAAAAAAAAAAAAAGTAAAACATCGAGCACTTTGGATGTATTATATTTCAAAAACAGTCTGAAAATTCACCCTTTCCTGTATGTTGTACATTTAAATGCAATTATATACCAAATAAAATCATAATGGCATGACTGTAATAAAGTTTTTCAAAATTATTATAACCACCACATTGGAAAAAAAAAAAAAAAAATGACACGTCGTACCAAAAGAATTAGAATACGAAATATTTCTAGATTTTATAAAAAGCATAAACTACTAGCTAGTACTGGACTTTTTAATTTTTTTTAATGAAAGCAATACATTACATGTGCAGAAAATCGTGGAAAGTTAGCAAAATTTTGCAAAAAACTACATCAAAATCATAACAGTAAGCAGGAAGAGATCAGCTGAACGCTTTGAAAGCTAGTAATCCACTCATCATTCTGAAAATAGTGACAGGACTTTTAGATCTGAAATCGAATCAAAAAGAAGAAAATAGCGGTGGAGGGTAATGAAGGCGGGGACATCCCTGTTGTTGCCAACAGGAAGAAATGCACTACATAGCATTGCAGTTAAGCAACATTAATTTCTTAAATGAAACTTAAGCGAACCCAAGCATATTCGTTATTACAAGTATTCTCTAGAACTTAAACCTAATGTAGGGGTTATGCTTTAAGATTGTGATCTAGGTTAGGTTTAAGTTAACTAGTGGTATTAGCGGACTTAACAGTACACTTATATGCCTATTTCTATAATTTCATATGGTTACCTTCAAATTATTTGACTTATAAAATGGCTGGCAATTCTGATAAAGCACATTCAAGACCAATACATCAAAAACCAATGTAGGATGAGCATGGTTAAAATTGAGATACAGAGAGCATCGCCAACTTCAAGAAATTAGTATTGAGCATATATGGACGTTATAACAGCAGTTTTCACTGAACTGCAGTTTATTCTACTCAGTGAGACTTGAATAGTCCAAGCAGGATGATGTACCACCGCATTAAGTTGCAGCGGTAAACCACTTATTGGAAACCACACTTTTCTGCATCTGGTTTGCACGTCACGTTCTGGCTACATGGAATGGGATCTGTGGTATCCTGATATCGACCCCTCTGTACATTGTTTTTGTTGGAAACAACATTATGTATTACTTAATATCCATTTACTGTTTTTTCGGTGAGTACATACTTGATGTATGTTACTATCATTGAACCATATGCACCTGAACTAGTGAGAATTTTATTTAATATATGAAATGGAGAGCTAAATGGGGTTAACAAAATTAAATGTGGAAGAAGTATACTGTAAACTTAAATTTCTGACATTTTACGCATTAAAATCCTTTCAAGCATATGTGATGTAATGAAGTAGAAACGTTTCTCCATTGCAAGATTTACGCATTCAACGGCCAAGGATGAAATTGGGTTATACGTGACAATTATTTCAAAATAAATTTTTATTTTACTATTACTTTTATTGCTTGAACATAAAAATTTAGGGTAAATATTATTTATTTAATTTATAATCTAGTTTTTGCAACAGTATGATTACTATAAAATTTTTAAAAGCCAAAGTTTAGAAAATTAATAATAAAATAACATAAAACAACAAAAGATAAATAAAGATACATTTTGAATATTACATTTAGAAAGCTACTTTATTTCAAAATACATGATTTATTTTACATGACCATCTTTCAACTCTATACAATTAGCACAACGAACATAAAATATTCTAAGTATTTTTAAACTGACCAATTTAAATCTAATTCTACATATTTATGACTGCTTTATTGGAAGGAAACATTTTTTCCTTCAATATTTTCAATCTATATCTACGTCAAGAAGTGGTTAAAGGGGAGGGCCATTCAAATCCTACTTCATCAAGTTTCGGCAACACAATTAGGTACTTGTAACAAAGAGAATTATCTTGCAAGAAAAACAAACATTTGGAGATTTCTCCAATTTCTTTCTGCATCTTGATAATACGGTAATGCTGTCCTCTGTTTTACCTGTCTATTGTAATTATTTATCCAGTTTTTGCCCATAATCTCGCTACAAGAAAGTGTTCTACATATTTTAATATGAAATTTATTTGGGGGGAAATCAAAGTGTTAGCGTTCTTTTGTTTCTGGGTCATACATATTCCTTCCATGGTTAGAATACTACGCAATTATAAAAAGCTAGAAAACCTTTTTTTATTTCAAAATGACGGTAACAATTACTTGGAAATTGTCACTCAGGCATCTTGAAATCATTTAGCATCTAATGATCTCAAATCTTGATGTATGATGAGAAAAAGTTCAAAGTCTGCGCGATACCTTCAAGGCAAATACTTTGATCTCCCAAAAACCATGCCAAGAAAGACAATGATATTTTCAACATTTGTGACAGAAACATAACAGTCGTCTTTGATCTTTATCTCTGAAATTCGGTAACCCAAATTCACAGCCGTCTATTTATTGGTTTCCTTGCCCAGTTTCTTTCACATTAAGTTGCTTGTCCACGTTCACTAATGTCAACACTATAGACCGTCGTATACTGGCTGCAGAAAAATATGTACAACGTATTTACTCGTACAAAGGAGACTTGGCATTAAGTATATTGCGATTGGTCTAAGACGTTTGAATATGGAGATACAGACACCGGTAGGATTAACGTAATGTTGTGATGTGAAATGTGTCATAGCCAGTCAAATGAAAATCAACGCCGTTGGCGGAGGCTGCACTTCATCTATATACAAGTGACAATGTCACTCAGTGTCAAAATGGTAAGGCGTTTTGTGAACTACAGCAGGTAAGTTCTAAGAATAAGCACTCTGCTTGAACTTCAATGAATTAATTAATAACATTTACTGTATGCACTACACTGTTATTGTATGAAAGGAACTATATGTCTTATAGTTTCACGCATGAGGAACCGGCTGACATTCAACCGGTGGCTCTTTTTCAAAACCTATTAAGGCACGTGATTCACTGAAGTAATGCTCTGTATTTGACAGCATAAATTATTTGTTGCAGATAAGTTATTGTGTTTTCAGTTCTCTTGACCGTCCATAAAAACACAGTGTGTGCCAAAAAAATAATGTTTACGCACTTCAAACAAAGAAAAAACTGTGTTACTATAACAAAACTGAATTCACACAAACAGAAAATGATGAGCACTAATCATTTTAAACGTTTACAGTTACAACAGTTGCTCAAAATGCCCACCATCGTCGTTTATACACTTCTAAGTACGTTGAACTACTGATTGAGCAACGTTTGCGAAAGTGTCCTCAGCGATTGCAGTACATGCCGTTTCAATTTCTTCCCGAAGTGCTCCAGTGTAGCTGGTTTTCTACGGTATACAACATCCTTAAGAGTTCCCCACAGGTAGAAGTCCAGCCGAGGTAGATCCGGAGTACACGTGCCTTTGAACTTCAATAACATTCTTGGTTTTCCAATACCACTTCAAAATTGCTTTCGATTGTTCGAACGATACTCTTGGCTCCATTTTGTTGTAGCAACGCTAGCATAACGTAATGTGAGTCACATCTGTTTACAGCACATCATACTACACATTACTGTTGTTTTGCAGTATAACTTTGAAATATATTAAATTGATATCTACTGTGAAAGTGCGTACACATTTTTTGGCATCTTCGGATTAGTAGCTTTGGGGTTAACGCCAGTCATCATCACCACAACGAAGTGTTTAAAACCATTTTTTTAATCTATCCCTTCTCTTGTACACATTTTTTCTGCACCCTGTATATGAAACTGATTGGTAAACTTTGTTATGGCAGTCATAAATGACAATCCTCTAGAATCCAAATAGAAGGAAAAAATGCACATGTCGAATTACAGAACCGGCCGCCTCAATAGTACATTCAGCTACTTTTATTGCTACGTCTGTTTCGCTAAAACACCAGTTAATTTTCATCAGTAATTAGCCGCAGTACTTTCTTGTCCATTAAGAATACTCATTTATATATATATATATATATATATATATATATATATAAAGTGACAATGATGGATGTATATGTGTGGGGAAGTAGTTAAATGTGTCGTATTATTTATTGGAAATTTGATAAGGTTAAAGGGTGGCGGGAAAAAGTTTGGAATAATAAATGGGATAATTTACAGGAGGATATAGTGATAATAAAAAAGTTAATAAGGGTGTTGAAAGCATCCTGAAATGGAGGAACTCCTCGGGAAAGTGGGATCGAAATAGAAAGAAAGAAAAATAAGATAAATAAAGAAGGAAAGAATAAGAGGTTTCTTAAAACCATGCAATCTAGGGGTTAAGGAGGTAGGAAACAGTTTTTAGACTGATGCTGCAGGAATCTTGATCTGGAGAATAAAGTGCAATGCTAATAATGCATGTAATGGTATTTTAGTTTTTTTTATTCGTTTTATTTAAGGACGGTCTTTAACATCTCAGGTCATAAGCGTCCCATTCAATTCCAGGAGTTTTGATTGTAATTTGACGGTATTGTGTGTGTGTGTGTGTGTGTGTGTGTGTGTGTGTGTATTAAATTGACATGTTAATCGCGGAAATAAATTCATATATATATATATATATATATATATATATAAATTACTTACTTTTTGTTAAATAAATGAATATTATCACTAATGTTTTCCTGTTTCCTGCATTGACATCCATATAAGTTCCAGTGTTGTGTCTGTCATGCGCTTAGCACGTCTTACGTCTTGTCAGGAGGTTTTTGAGAAGTCACCTTGAGTTATGCTGTTGGTGCTACCTTGATGAATACAATCCACGTGAGAGGTGCGGGTGTGGGGATGAGATGAGAAGAACGTGATGAAAAACAGTATAAAGAAAGGAGAGGGGGAGGGAAGAGAGACAAAGAAACCACGTCGGTGCAGACAATTAGCATAATCTCTAGACCTGCAGCTTTGCCGTTGCTGGAAAAAATTCTTCCTTTTTGCGTTTTTAACGCCTTTTGTTGTGTTCTTCTCTGTTGTGTGTGTTCAATATATCAACGCTTCATGCCTTTCTGGATTAAAAACATGTTCGCTCTTGACAAACATAGGTATTTTCAAAAAAGCCAGAACTCCATACATTCCCAGTTGAAGTACAATTTGGAGTATGAACAGAATGTCCATTCAAGCGTTATCATCAAATTTTTTTTTATTATTTCAGCTATTGATGATTTTTGGTTTAAGAAGACATTCTATCCCTTTGATACTTTTTACAACAATAACTGAATTAACTCAAGGCTTCCTAAATTTTTGACAAGGAAAACAACTCTGCAAGAATCTGAGTTGGAAATTCGTACTGACTGGATAATATTCGCTGGCCTTCAGTACGATTTATACTCCATACTACTTATTTCGCATCATCATTTAATAAATATTTATAACTAATAACTGAAAATTAAAGTGTTAATTGTTAATGATAAGGATAATAAATAACGGAAAGAATTTGTATGCAAAAAAAAAAAAAATGTTGGTGCCTGCTGTTAAGAAACGCGTGACCTAAGATATCACAAAAGGGAACTCACAACATCGGAAGAAACATTAAAAAGCATAGAATAAAGTAATGTTTAAAAAATTCATCTCCTCTGTTTAATGATAAAAAAATTCTCTGCGTTTACTGATTAGCCCTCGTACACGAAAATATGTCTCAAACACATAATTTAAATTCTTGTGCTATGCAATTATCTCATTAAAATATAGACTTTATTTTTAAATTTTAACCACATAAATGTCATTTGCTTTAAATCAGTTTCTATTCTATTATTTTTCGGTCCTGGTGATGTAGTGGTAACCATACTTGACTTCTAAACCCAAGATCGCGGGTTCAAACCCGGCCAGGATCGGTGGATTTTTCGGGCGTAAAATACTAAATATGGCTTCCTTCGGAAGAGAAGTAAATCCATAGGTCCCGTGCCGTACATTTACGACACGAAAAAGAACCTCAAGCTTGAAAGAAGCGGCCTCTGAGCAAAATTTGTTGGCCGTTTCAAGCCCTGAATTGTTAAATGTTAAAGAGATGTTAAAGAGCGTCCGTAAAAATATCAACAACAGCTGTTCTGTTACACGGAAATGAAATTGAGTTATGAAACGACGACAAAAATATTAAAGCATATGAAATGCCTTAAAAACGTTGTAGGATATAGGTAAAATACGAAAAAGAATTAAAATGCTAGAGCAGAATAAAATATATTTGAAAAAAAAAATTATTGAGAAAGATGGCTATTTAATGTGAAAAATACATGTCACAGGCTAATATATGTATGTTAGATATAACATTTATTGAGACGTTATCGCGCCTGAACAAATGAAATGAATGACGTCACCATTGCGGACAAGTTTCTGTCATACAATCACAGCTCGTCGTAGTGCTGTCAATTTGTTTACAAAATGCGGTCGCGTTATTTCTTTCATTACTTTCGAAACAAGGTGCGCTGATTAGCAATTATATCTTCCTTTCAAACTGACTCGAGGTATAAAGTTAGAAATTTGATCACCCAATAGAGGCTGGTTCACGAAAAACGGGCCATACTCTTCACCATGGTTATATTCATGCGTGTAGAAAAATTTTACGTTTCTGAACCAAAGGAGGCAACGCCAAGTGGTAAAATTAAATGAGGCTTCAATAAGTTTTCTTAAGTTAAGAATGGTGATCATTAACATTTTTTAATGTCTGCTGCAATGATTAATGAATCACCTTAACATATTATTTCTTGGCTTTATTTCTCTGCAATTAGTTATAATTATTTTTTTCCAAAGTGACAAAACATCACTTTTTGATAAAATCCCGTTTTCACAAACTGAACTACGGAACTATAACAACACCTCTGTTTTAAACACATGGTAAGCATAGCTTTTGACGTATGATGATTACTATGCCTAAAATGAGTCATTATTTAAAAGTGTTAAAATGGCAATATGTATTAATGACGAAACACCTGAGATCGCATAATTGAAAACAGATATACTTGTTCAATTCAGCTTCCTCGGTTTATTTGTAACGTAAATACAAGTAGAAAATTTAGTTCTTACTCATATGTTATATCAAAGATAACTATCAAATCGCGGATTAATAAAAAATTAAAACAGAAAAAATATTTCTGTATTCTTAGAGGAAACTTTTGCACTGGTTCCACCACTGTAATAAAATGTTATGAGCACGACTGGATGACCGGATGCTGGGAGATGGCTAGCGACGTATCCGGGGAGGGGCTTTATCTGCCAAGTAAAACATTTCGCACTGCATGTGTATCATCTATTCAAATATTTAAGATTCGGTCAACTCTTTGCGTTCACAAAAGCAGAATATTAATAGTGAACAGTTGGACGCTATCAACACATTTCTCTGACTAACCATCTCTTCAAGCCCCAGCAGCAATCATGTTGAAAACCACTCATCTAAATAGCATACGCTATCATTTTTGTTTAAAGACACCCTTGATCTAAAGAGAGTTTCAAAGAGCAAGTGTATCCGCTTTACCGAAGTAGATTCTTAAATCCATGTACAACATTTCGATAACGTGACAAACAATGATAGGTCGACTAACATGTTAGTAAAGAGCTAAACCATTAATTAGAACGGTTACCAGATCATTGCCGCGTGAGTGTTCTGGGCATACGAGAGTGAAGAATTTTCCCTGCTGAGAGTTCTTCAAATTCTACACCATCAAATAATATAAATTACATCGTTGCTTAGCCGCAGGAGTGAGATAAATAACTGCGCTTGCCGCCTCACCTCACAGCATCCCATTGTGACCGCCAGTGCCCCATGTGGTATCATATTCTCTGTGTGTACACAAACCTAAAACAATGATGAGCACCTCGCTTTGTCACTGCAAAAGCGGCATCAGTTTTTTTTTCTTCTTAACAAATAATTCCTCACTGGCCCTTTAATTAGGATGGCACTTCGAAGTTAAATTATAATTTGACGAATATAAAGACGACAGTGAACTTCTTCGCTTTAATTGACTTAATTCATTCAAAATACTTTTGTTCCATTAGCTTCGTAGCTTTCCGTATAAACTGTTTTATTTTCGTTTCTTTACTTTTAATTTATTATACAGGATGTCCCATTTATCTTGCTCACCCAGAATAACCCAGATGTTAAAATCATTTCTTTTGAACAATTTTTAATTTGAAGCATCAGAAAAAATTAATTTTGGGTGAGAAAGATAAATGGGACACCTGTATTCTCCCCTCTTCTTTTGGACCCGCTCCCACACACATTGCGGTCAAACGTTATCTTTCCTAAGCGCAAATAAATGAATATCCAATGATACGAGAGGCGTACTGAAGACGGAAGGAGAACTTTCCATACAATCTCTATATTATCCTGCGATCGGCTGTATATGGTCAGGCATTGTCTTGTAGGAAGAATGCCTTTTTCCTCTTGACAAGGATAGCGTTTTCACTGAAGGCTCCTCAGTCGGTCCTGGTGGTGTAGTGGTAACCATGCTTGCCTCTTAAACCTAAGATCGCGGGTTCGAACACGGTCAGGACCGATGGATTTTTTCGGGCGTAAAAATCCTAAGTATAGCTTCCTTCGGAAGGGAAGTAAAGCCGTGGGTTCTGTGTCATAGATTTACGCCACGATAAAGAACCTCAAGCCTGAAAAAAAGAGGCCCCTGAGCAAAATTTGTCGCCTGTTTCACGCCCTGATTTGAATGGGAAGCTTATGACCTGAGCTGTTAAAGAACGTCCGTAAGTAAACAAAAAAAAAAAAAAAAAAAAAAAAACTGAAGGCTTCTTTACTGTCCTTCATACTAATAGAAAATTAAAGTGCAAAACACCCGCATACGAGAGCTTCTCATTTTGCCAGCTGAAAAAGTGGATTTCGTTTTGTTTGGCTCCAGGTGTGAGTGGCGAAACCTTTACAATGGTGTGGAATTGGTGCAGCTCTAAGACATCGCGGTAGTCCCCGCAGAACACCAACAATAACTGATTTTGATCCAAAGGGTGTTTTTGTTCGGAGTAGTTATCAGCCAGCAGTGGAATGCAGCTTGTGCACATCTTTCGATATTGAAACAATGTGCCGGCCATCACGAATAACGTTATCAATTATGATAGCATTTTCTCCACTGTTGGATGATCTGAGGCATTAGGGAACGTAATCCATTATCGATGCATTGTACCCATAATGCTTTCCTATTTCATTATAAACACACTGCAATCATTTGAATCGCTGCTTACTGGAGATGTTGAACCGCCACAACCGGAAAGAGAGAGTCGCCGAGCACAAAGTTGGTATTTCTATTTTTACTGAAAGCTTAAGACGCTACTGTATTTAAAACTGATAATAATAAGCAAAAGCTTGTTATAAGAGATATTGAAAACGGTGCCCCTAAGAGGCAATACATTGCCAGTATCTGCATAGGAAATCCCGTATTACATCTAATTACTCTTCTGTAAGAACACAGCAGTTCGGAACTTATTGAAAGATTCTGCCTCTCGCGGTTTTTTTTTTAGCAAATTGGCGAACAGTTTCTGTACCTGGAACACGATTGCGGGATATTTTCTTGCGAATCATGTATTATTTCTCTATAAAAATCTGTTTTCATATTTATGTATCGTGCATAAAAATCCTTTCTCATGACTATATATTTGTAGTAGTATTGAAGAACACTTAGCACACAATTTACACACAATGCTGCCAAAGCATCCTTCACGGTAATTACAAGTTGCTATCAGCACATTACGACTGGCTTCTCCTAGTACGCATTTGCTCTCTACAGGTCCGTTACTCAAATAATCTCATTGTACTTAAATCAAATAATGGGTCTCTGCATAATAATTTTGCATTCTTCTGCATATATATATTAACACTAATAATAAAAGCTAGCTTCTTGCCATTGAAGAACTCGCAGTAGTTCGAAATATAGCAGTTTCAAGTGTGACTCTTTCTGTGTGTTTTATCTTTATCTACTTTTATTATTAGTGTTAATTTGTTACATTGTTAATAGTGTTTCTTTATTTTTATGTTTCATTAATATTATATATATATATATATATATATATAGTCATTTTCTTTGTAATGCATTTAATATCAACATAGCTTTGGGTTGTATGCTTAATATACTTCATAGAAACTGTAGAACAGAAATTATTTGTTTCCAAGAGCCTGGCCCAATAAAAATAAAAGTATTAGGCGTCTGCTATTTCTCCCCCTTCTAACAACTTAACCAAGCTGTGGATCCGAGTGATGAAGCCTGTACCACTTTTGCACTAAGCTCTGTGATTTTATATGAACGGCTTGCTGGAACTAGATAATATAAAAACGTCATCTAATCCATACCTAATCTCTGTATTAATTATGTCTTGGTACACTATCAACCCTTGTCTCGGCAAGCAAACATGTACAATCTTTTATGTTTTGAATGTGAAGCAGATACATAAACCTTACACCAAACACTACCCGCCCAAATCGTCGACTGCTATCGGAATTAGCTCGATGTATGTGTGCGTGTGCGCTTTTTTTTTAAGTTGAAAAATCGTTTCTCTGCTTTGTAAACTGGTTTACATCTCGTTAAAAAAAATAGAAAAAGATAAGAAAAGATATTTTCTACTGAAGTACACATGAAAGTGAATAGCAACTACAGACTTTTCGAAAGAAAATGAAATGATTTCAAATTTGAACTTATCGTCATTTGTATAGGAATTAAACAACAGACAAAATATATTTAGGCCACAGCCTAACAGCTGAAAACACGCATTGGGTTTATTTACTTACAAAACAATAACTGGATGAGCCAAACAAGTATCGACCACTCCCGCACCATCGAAACAGGCACACTCGCTGAGTATTTAATCAGCCAATTATGAAATATAATCAGATCACGGTGTACTGAAAATTTAATTAATTCAACAATTACTTATATTTGTCTATTGATTGTTATCTACTGGACATCATGTTCGGGCATGATTTGGCTTGATATTGCCGGTGTTAAAAGTTCAAAATCGTCAAAAAGACCTAATCTAGTTAAGATTTGGAAGGAAACGAGCAGTGTTCGGAATAAGAAGTGATTAATAAAATTTCTCACTCTTGGATAATTCTCCAAAAATAAGCGTACAAAATTCAATTGAAGAGTGCTTGTAACCTCAAATATAGCTCCAGTGAAAAAATGACTCGCCAATTTCTAATCACGATATATCATTCAGCCGAAACACGCGGTGAAAAAATGCTAATAAAATATCATATACTTCTGGGAAACTTTTAAGTGGCCAATAATTAATTGTACTTTCACGGATAATATTATAGATTATATCAATAGCAACCTGATATATCCAGTATAGATCGTTTCGGAATTATCATAACGTATAACTTTGTCGTACAATTTATTTTACTTTATTATAATTGCGTCAATGTTTAAAGGCTTTCCACTTTTATGTTTTGTAACTCTTGATGACAGCTTGATATAACTTCGAATTAATATAAATTATTGTTGTTAAATCTTCCTCATTCTACATATAACTACGAGGGAAATCATAAGTCTGGCGATCAAGGCACAACATGAAAAATCTAAGGTATACAATTGAAAATGTATGAAATGTACTTTCGAGCGAAGCCACCAGATGGTGTATGTTAGTAGAGCTGAGCGTCTCAGCAGGCCGCTATATTCAGTTGACGAGTGACACTAATCAGGAAACTACGTGTGCATGTGAAAATTATTTATTTAATCTGTTAATTTAAAAAAAAAGTCTAAGGGTATATCAAAAAGATAGGCTCAGACTAGCAACTCACGGGCAGCAGATGGTATTCAGCGCCTTCCCCATTGCTAGCAATGAACCATCCATGTACTTAGAAGCTACTTTGAAGGCTGCTAGACAATGGATCACCCGGGAGACCCTTTTTAACTAGTTGTGTGTAACTTTTGCTCATGCCATAATAAACCAACGTTGTCCGGTTGCCTATTTGCTTCTTCGTTACGAGGGCCGCTTGCATCCAGCCTTCCGTTGGCGCACCGCTCGGCAGTAAATGCCATTTACTTTCAATCGTATATCTTAGATTTTTATTTTTGTCCCTTGTTCGTGAGGGGGAAAAAATAGTTGCCATGACTTATCCCTTATATATCAATAGATATGGTCATAAGACAACAAACAAAAGAAAAAGTTCTTTATGCATATTTATTTATAACGATCTGGACTTACCTTAGCACTATATAAGCATAGTGTGCAAATAATTGTAAATAATACTTATTAAAATGCCAATAATATAAAAAGGACTTTCTAAACTATAGGAACTAATCTGGTCACAAATAATAGGGTTCTATGAACATTTAAAATAATCACATATTGAATAAATACACAAAAGTTTTCCGGGAACCAAATTTATATGCAGGATATCACTTTTTCTGTAGTCGTTTGTAGTTGTACCCTTCGATTGTTTATCACAGAAAGTATCTGCCGCTGATAAAAGCGGAGGATTTACTCAGTCTAATTAAGGGGTAAGTTAGCTCTCTTGAATATGGAGCATCAACATAACCTGGGAAAGATCGCTGGATCACCAAGACCCAACATGAGAACTTTTACCAAATGAAACAAGAACGGGTGAATTCTCATGGCTTTTTTTTTTTTTTTTTTCCACTGTCTTCCTAAATTTTCCTCCTCTTAAAACATTGGAGACTGTTTGCTTTGGGTTTGTTTTATGAATGTAGTTTTAAATTATCAATATATCCATTTTTTTTCTAGAACCCTAGATGAATCGATTTTTGGCAAGTATCAGGTGGTTTCTTATGTTACCCCCCCCCCACAAAGGGGAAGATTGCACCATGAAAAAAACATTGATCCTTGAACAGTTCTTCAGCATAATCACAAATAATTTCATATTATAATAGTACAACAGGGAATGAAATGGGTGAACCATTTTTAGTGTTAAGAAAAACAAAGAGATGGTCACCGACAGTATTCTAGCATCTTTTGAACCTAGATTTGGTATCGTTGGCTCGATGACTTCATGAAGAGCAGCCAATCCTAAGCATGAGCAAATAATCATTCATATTTTTTAAAGTAGTGCATAGATTAAAGGAACGTTTTGGATGCTTTTTAGATGCAATGCATCATTTAAGTGGATTCACTGCCAACTTTTAGGACATTAATATTTAGCCTGATGATAATATTTAATTTATTACAAAAATCTAATGTAATGTAAGATGCATGCAGATGAATAATATTTATATAACTAAAATACATATCTTTTTGCACACACAAAGAAGAACTTAAAGGCGAAAATATTGTTAACTTCCTTACTTTATTACCTGCTATTCTTATTAATGATATAAAGGTATTTTGATATTTCTGGAATTGAATATGTGCCCGAGAAGCGTTAAGTTAGGCAAACATTTTAAATGTTTAACTTTTAAAAATAAACAAAGATCTAGAATATACGCAAATGTGATAGGGGACATTTTGATAACACTGTACAAATGTGATTTTAATAAGAAATTACTAGAATAAAGCTAAGGCATTATAAATTAAATGCCTGGGTGCACTGAATGATTTAACAAATGTGAAGAATTAGAAATTAAACATACACAAATGGGAACAAAAATTAGTGCGCGAGATAAAAACGATAAATCAATTTAAAAAATGTAAAATGTCACTAGTGGTGAGAAAAAATTCTCAAATTTGGAAGAGCTGGACAGAAAGATGACAAAATAAATAAATAAATAAATAAATAAATAAAAATAAACAAAAAGCTCTAAAAGAACAAAACATTTATAATACGTTTTATTTGTATAGTAAAATCTACATAAAACCTGATTTACTTTTTTGATCAAGAAACAGAAAGCTCTTAATAGCATCTAAAAGGATATAAATGATTGGAAAATATATTAGCCAACTTCTTGAATGCACATTCGCTTTTTTTCTAAATAATAATAGGGGATGTTGTTTTAACTGGGACTACCAACTAAAAAGCAGTATTTGGACCCGAAATTATTCTTGGAACAAATATGAAACTCGGCTAATTTTGTAATATTAAGGTTTTGGTAAAAACAAAAATTATAGGATAATGTATTATGAAGCATTGTTTTTATTCTTGGCTTATTAATTATTGTCCAAAAACATATTAGTTGAGAAAATTTTCGTTAACAAGGGATCTGAGGCGTTGACAATCAATTCCAGCTGTTGTGGTTACATCCCTGGGAATGACTTCCTTATCCCGCCAGAGGTGTAACATCATCTTATGTAATCGCACAGAAACTTTTGCTTTAGTTTAGAAGGCAAGTATGGTTACCACTACACCGCCAGTACCGGAAAAAAAACACTATGAAATTGCGTAAAAACCTAACAGTTTACAGCGCTAAAGTAAAAAATAAATAAATAAATTATAGAATGTGGAGATAACTAGTTTAAATGTAGAAACTATCTACAGGGCGGGGTAGTTTAACGGTGTGCAACATACACAATGATAGTTGCCTACACTGCAATAATTTCAGAGATTAATAATATATTGTCCACCCCCCATAAAAAGTTGAAATTAGCTGCTGATAAGACAGTGTTAAATGGAGATGTGATAAAACGATGCCTTAGAACATCTACAAACCTGTTTCGCTAGTGATTTTCCTCATTAGCGTTTGCAAGATTTGGTGCTATAAAGCTCTCGAAAATCTGGGACTAGCAGGGCACTGAACAATGGTTTAACTTGATTTACCGTGTTATGCAGCTTAGTCTAGAGGGAGTTATACACCCGACTCTGAGGTCTAATAGATAGCTATAGTTTTCGAATATGTAGGTTCGGATATTGTTTACTATTAAACAATGTCACAAATAAAATGCAAAAGAAAAAATAATCAACGAGACCTTAAAGATAACAATGATCCACTTTTGCTTGACGTCAGTGTCATACCGACAAAGTCAGTGGTGCACTAGTCCTTTAGAAAACTAATGACATAACTTTGAAATTTGAACAGGCAAACCACAGATTCCTCATCTCAAATTGCTTGTAGGACATTTCTACCATCTCCGAAATTGTTGCAGTGAATAGAATTTTAAACTACTATTCAAGATATACAGATTTAATTTAAAACGTTTTTAGCTTGTCATTTGAACAATTTGTGAATGATGCACAAGTATATCTCACTATAGGATACCTATAGCTGAAGAACTTAGGAAGAAAAATTCAAGTTTCGACTGAACTTTGAGATTGCATGAACCCTGGAAGGCTATTAATAATATAGTTTCTTAAAATGAATGGGAGTTGATAAACATTTTAGAAGGCTAATAAGTGCATAACTACTGGAGTAATGAAATATATGGTTGAATTCCGACATATTTGTATCAGTACACCTAGATAAGAAATTGGTGACTGTAATGAAGCGAAATAAGTTAAAATGGAGCCAAAGGAAAGCGTGGATTACAGAGTAGACCATGGCATATCAATGACTCAACATGCCTAAATAAAATAAGCAAGGGAAAGGGAGGTCCGTTTCTTTGCAATCAACAGAATATGAGCTCTTTCGTGTCGTCCAAGTGCCCTGCTCTCTTGGAGTGTCACAGAGCTGTACGGCGTGCTGCAAATCGGCACAGAGGAGCGTGAGCAGGAGTGTACCGAGGTGTACAGCGGTGGTCTGATGGATGGCCACAAGAGTCATCAAGATGCTGGTCGGTCACGCCTCAACCCCGCCCACATCTCTTCACCTTCGGACCAGCCGCGCGGTCCACGACCAGTCTCTAAAATATGATGAGGTACCCATAGCTCCCTGCTAGCCTTGCCTGCCTAATCTCTACCCTGATTTACCACAATGCGTAACAGATGGAGATAAACAAGAGTAAGTCTGGAAATGTTGCAAGAAATATTTGCTGCAAAAAGTGTGTTCCACTATAAGCAG
Source organism: Metallyticus violacea (assembly GCA_030762175.1). Classification (NCBI taxonomy): domain Eukaryota; kingdom Metazoa; phylum Arthropoda; class Insecta; order Mantodea; family Metallyticidae; genus Metallyticus; species Metallyticus violacea. The sequence continues at coordinate 65,608,463 of CM060836.1, forward strand.
AAGATGTCGATGAAATAGATCCAGATTTGTCAATGTTACTAACAAAGTAATGAGAATGAATTGCAAGCTGGCCCTCTCCACAATGTTGAAAACAGATACATTTGATTTTTTTTCACTTACATTTACCACTAATCTCAAATATTATGCTATAAAGTCTTGGATGCTGTTTCTCAGATCAAAAGAGATGGAGACCTGTTTATCTGATTGGTTGAGAGCTGACAGTAGACATTTCACGCTGACTGGTGAAGGCTATGAATACTCACCTCTTCGTCGGAAGATTCCGAGAATGAGAGATGATTATCTATTCTTGGAGTGTTTGAGCTATCAAAATTTGTTATGTTTCCCGGTGGTGACCGAAAATCGTCCAAAATGATTTAAACATCTCGACATTTAAAGAACAACAGATGCTTTTGCGTTAACAGTGTTGACGTGATTCGTTGTCTTCAGGGCACATTTTCCGTGCATCTTACTACAGATTGTAATTAAAATGGTAAAATACTTTACTCGGACATATAGGTTCATATGTGGATTCAACTACTTTAAGCTAAACATCAGTATTTGAAAACGACAAACGAATTAATTGTTACAATTTCCTTAAATAAACGGGAACAATATTACCAAATATATCTAAATTGTTTAAATAAGTATGAGCAAAAATACATACAACTTGGGGTTCGAACCCCGCCAGGACCGTCCTTCCTGACTGAGATTTTTTCCAGGTTTTCCTCAGTCCTCATAACTGGCAAATGCCGGGGAGGTACCGTAAACTTAGGCCTGGAACGTTCCCTTCCTTAAAAAATCCTTTCCCAATTTATCATTTCATCTCATGTATCACCAATGTTCACTGCCTGTGGTGCAACAGTAGTAAAAACGGGCGTTAAACACCATTAAAAAAAAACAACTTAAACGTTTTTTTATTAAATAATTGATCAGTAGATTTTGCTATATATTCTACAATGGTACATGGTCAGGCCCTAATGTTTCATAAAGATATGCGTTTTGTAGATAAAAATTAGCCTTCATTTTAATTGAAATGACCAAAAACAGTGACACTATGTGTTGTATGTTTGACAAATAATTGCCTCAAGGCTTTAATACAAAATCAAAGCGATGGTCAGTTGTAATTTGCTCTACGCATGATACGATCAAGATATTCGACATTACAAGAAACTGCCCAAATTCTTGGGGACCCACTAAGCATGATGTAAATATTGCTTTCATAAGGTGCTTTGTGGAAATATAATACGTTGTTTCAGTATAGGGACCAGATGATCTAACTGTATGAGATTTAATGTCCAAAATTAAGAGAGCAAGGATCCAATAATCTCAAAAAAAAAAAAAAAAAAAAAAAAAAAACGCCTTGATAACATTAAAAAGGACTTAATGTGGCAAACAAGAATGCCAACAATCAGTACCCTCAGAGGAAATGTCCTTGCTTCAAAACTCAATTAAGAGAGGAAATAATCCGAACTCGATTCAATATTTAATTTTCGGGATTTGAAGAAACTGCTATAGATACAGGTTTCTTGTTGGCAGCCCTGAAAATAAGCTATCTTTGTTACTAAATCTAGCTGAAGTTAGAGCGCGGCACCTACTATTGCAGCTGCAGCAAACGTTAGTTATGGTCGTGCGCTCCCTATCTACCGTTCCAAGACGATAACTCGAAAGCATTTTTGTGATACGACTTTTTACGATTATAAGTGCGGCATGAGTCAATAGAAATGCCTGCAAAATTTTTTGAGAGGTTTTCCAGTCCCTGCTCCTTCAGGAAACTAAAATATTAAACTGGTTTGCAGAGTTTATACGAGGAGGAGCAGTCTTAAAATATGGAGCGTACAGCAACAATAGTCAAAAATGAAAACATTGCTCGTGTAGAAGCTGTAGTAAAGAGCAATTCGAGAGTGACTTACAGGGAGATTCATTCAACGTGTCAGAAATTCTGTACAAATATCTTCGTTAGAACAAGTTTTACTGTTGACGGGTACCCCACTACCTCATAGAAGGCCAAAAAGCAGCAAGGGTGGAGTGGTGCCAGGAAATGGTTCGCCATTTCGGCAATGGCAGCTCCCGATGCGTCCAATTTATCTTCATGAAACTGGATCTACCAATACGAATCAAAAGATAGTCAGTGATTTGGATCTTTCCAAATGACAACCCCCAATGAAGGATAAGCGATGCTGAAGCATAGGATTGATGGTTGGCAGTTCTTCTCAGCAGTTAACCATTCCAAGAAAAAAAAAAAAAAAACAGTGCCAAGTGGTACAGAATAGTTTGCATCTCCAGCATCTTGAGAACACTAACGCTTCGTTACTAGGGTTGTTGCTTCACTATTGTAATGCCTCTACGCACAGTAGAAGAGTCGTGACACTGGTGAACCACCCATCATCGGGCTCCTTATGACTTATTCCTGTTTCCGACAGCTGAGACCGGAAGAAGCTGCTGTCTACGAAGAGGAGTTTGATGCCATCTCAAAAGAAGAATGACTTTCATGATTGATCCTGGAGGATGGAACTTTATATTGTTTGTGAGGTAGACTACATCGAAAAGAAATAGGCAAAGTTAGTTAGCTATAGTCTTCTACTTTGTACAATCGCAAAAATAAAAATATCTATCCTAATACAAGATATTTTTGTACAACATAAACAATGATATTGCTGAAAGGTCAGGATTGGGGATTGCAGCCGCTTCAGTCACTGAGCGCATCTCTCACCGTTTATTGGGATCTGTTTTATGCTGTGCAGCTTGTAATTTCTTTCTTATCGAAACTCAACAAAGTGGGGGTGGCTGAACAATTAGAGTACTAATAGACTTTCAACGAATGGATCTGCAGGGGGAGTACACGATCTACGTGTAGTAAACTGAATTACTGCTGAAACTGTCAAAGTGCTTTAGAGAAGAATGAGATTGGACAACCTACGTGTGGAACAAATCTGACCTCTGGTTAAACTTCCCGCCCTCTTGCGAAAGGTTCGATTTATACGAAACGAACCGGCGCTAAAACCAACACCACAGCACTAGGACGCTGCTCGATTAGATTAATGGTCCACTGCCTCGATTAAAATAAGGTCCTGATCGCTATCTTCATAATAGACAATTAATTTGGAGCCCTATGGAATATATCACTCGGTCTGAAAGCACGCCACACGATTCATTGTGTTGGATAATGGCAATTTGGCCGTATTGGCAGCACTGATACTGTATTCTTAACAGGCACTGTTTCTTGAACTGGCACAATAAAATATGTTCCTCAGTTTGACAGCACATTAAATACAATAGATGCAATTGTTCTTTCACTGGATTCCGCAATCATATTAACAATAAGATTTACTGCAGTACTCTTTTGTCGAGCAAAGTTTTATTGTTCAAATTGCTGATTATGTAATCAGCAATTCCTACAACATGATCTACCAAATTTACAGAAACTTTCACTATCATTACATTGATTGCTTTCCTGAAAATGTGAACTTTATGAACTAAATGTTAACATTATCATCTTTATGCACCCAGTCTAATTCTGTAGACAGTTCGATTTCCCCCCCTTTTTTATTTGGTTTATTTACGGACGCTCTTTAACATTTCATATCATCAGCGTCCCATTCAAATCAGGGCGTGATATGGCCGATAAATTTTACTCGGAGGCCTCTTTTTTCATCCTTGAGGTTCTTTAACGTGCCGTAAATGTACGACACGGGACCCACGGCTTTACTTCCCTTCCGAAGGAAGTCATACTTACGCCCGATCCCTTACTCTTCAGTACACAGTTATGATTATACTAATCCTATTAAACATCAACTTCAAGACATCCAACGATAGATTCTTTCAGAAAATGCATAACTTTTTATGTATAGTGAAGTTTCAGAATAATATAATTCGCATTTTTGAAATGAAGTGAACGTGATTATTACAAAGTACTTATATTCAAACAGCACAGACTATGAGCGGTATTTTAGGGGCATTATACTGTACTATTTGTTTTTAAACTTTTGCAGTTATCCGTTAGAGGCTTCTGTCTATCCAAATCCACTTTTCTCCTTAATAATAAAAAACCACCGAATATGCACAACTTATAAATATTTATTCCTTCAAGCAATATAAAAAACTGGGCCAAGAGAACAACAGACTTTATTAAATTAGGTTCCGGTAACCTGCAGCCAAAATTGCATGATAGATTCTTTATTGTGAAATTACATTATCATCTACAATCAAATAGCTGCAGATGTTTACAGACCAATTATGTAACCAAATAACGTTTTGTAATCATGCTTATTGCTTTTAGCGTTTTAATAAAGCCCTCACTTGCATTCATAATTAAGAAATCCCATTATCTCTGCAATGACATCTACTGAACTTTTGCAGAGCTTTTAGGAAAAACAACATTCACCAGCACATTTAGAAGTAAGTACTGGTCCTATTACTGAAATTTAAAACATTGTATTGTTTAAGATTGTGTGTATATATACACTCATTTTGTTTATAATATCATTATTCAAGGACTATACCAACAAATGAAAAAAACAACAACGGATAAAGAGTTCAGAGGCTGTATATACGAAAGGGTAAGAAAAGCTCTAAGCCTAACAATGAAGTAACTAGTTTTTTACTTGAACATTAGTTATGGATCTCCCAATTTTTTCCACCGCTAAATCGTGATTTTTTTCATTTAGTTCGTAAATTTCTTCGGCGTCCCTAAGGAATGATGCTATAATATTTTCTGCGCATGAAGCGTAATTTGTCTACTTTGGCGCTGAACAGCCGACTTGTTATGATTGCATTTCGACTCTGCTGTGTGAGGTAGATCAAAGTATCATCCACAGTTATTAATCGAAGCACAAAGTCAGTTTTGTTGCTGTTAAAACGCTTCTATCACTGTTACGATATTTTATACGAATGCATTTCTATGTGCTTTCAGCAAGCGCGGATTCATCTTGCATTAAATCGGTCCTGGTGTGTAGTGGTAACCATACTTGCCTTCTAAACCCAAGACCGCGGGCTCAAACCCAGGCAGGATCGATAGATTTTTTTTTTCGAGAGTAAAAATTCTAAGTACTGCTTTCTTCAGCAGGGAAGTAAAGCCGTGGGTCCATTGTCGTAGATTTACGGCGCGAAAAAAAAAAAAAAAAAAAAAACTTTAAGTCTGAAAGAAGAGGCCTCTGAGCAAAATTTGGCGGCCGTTTCACGTCCTGAATTGAATGGAACGCCGATGTCCTCAGATGTTAAAGAGCGCCCATAAATTAAAACGTTGCGTCAAACATTTCAATGTGCAATTCTTCATATAAAAAGCCTACACGTTCCTTGAAATGTCTATAGTAATTTCACGTTATTTGAGCTCCCCAATCACCATGTATTAGTTCAATGCATTCTACTGTTGCTGCAACTTTTGGACAGCCTTCATGTGTGTTGTGTTCTGTCTAATAAGTACAAATTTAAATAAGCAGCCCATTTTTTAATTGTTGGGAATGAAAGAGAAAAGTGTGCATAAAATTTGGTATGAATTTCCTTACTTAGTAAATAATATTTTACAAAGAACTTTATCACGCAAAATGCTCAATACTATCTCATAACATGTCTGTTTTAAAGATCAGTTAACATTTCATACGAATGCTTAAACTACCTTGCCAACTATAGGGCCACCTATGTTCGAGGCCAAGAACTTGACAGATTCTTCGCGCTGTCTTAAAACAGAAAATAATGTGGGTATATTACGTGCTATTTTGATCTTTTATAAACAGACTTTTGGTATAGAAGGTGTATCGTTTCGTTAAGTTGACTTTTAGTGTTCATAAAAACCATATTAAATAACTCTCTTAATATAATGATAATTATGTAATGCATGCATTCTACATAAAAATCTGTCTAGAGATAAACGTTCTCCCTCGGTTAGCTCTCAAGTCCCATTGTTCTCAGCATGGCCTTGCTAACAGATCTACACAAATCGCTAGGAATTTAATGTTCGAGCACAGGAAGTGTGAAAACCGGTAAGCTTTAGAGTTACCGCTGCTAACAACGATGTTGACGAGTTCTTCTTGTAATATAATAACCATTAACATTAATGTTGGCCGTAAGGTGTCAGAAAAACAGCGTCACGAAACTCGACGTGACTTTCTGTAGACAGTAAGCAAATCCTTTGCATTCCCTTCTTAGCAATGCGAGCTAAAATACTCTACTTAAAACCTTAAAAAATCCGTTTTCACTCTTAAAATTACTGCGAACCCAAGAGAACCTCCTTGAGCAGTTTCATACGTCCATGCCCTTTGAAACATTTGTATCAGCAGTCATTTTTAAATGCTCACACTCTTTAAATCCCTTAAGCATTCCAAACCACAAACAGCCATTTTCAGTTTAACATTTAGTATGTTTCTTTTTTCACAATTTTTATATACACGAAACTTTTTTCAATACATTTTGTAGACCTTAATTTATAAAAGTTAGCAAGCATTTTTCTGTAAAAACAAAAATAGAGTAAGACTTGTTTAATTTTTACCATGAATTTGCATTTGATGTATTTTTTTTCTTTTAAATTTTCCAACTGTCATAAGTAAAGCCCGATGCTAACTTTCATGCAAAACAAAATTTAGAACACATTAACAAAGTTTTGCAGAAAAACTCCAACTTTTACGAGATGAGGTCGGTTTTTAACAACGGCACTGAATCGTCCAAAAATTGAATACATGTTTAAAATAATAGCGAAAAACTGACAAATTAAGTACGTATGCCCAGTAAGAAGGGTATATTTTAGTACTTCATAACCATAAAAATGTCATTTCTATATTTCTAAACGAGAAAGGCATATACATATTAAATTCAGTTAAAAATGGAAAAAAAAAAAGTATGTGTAATTAAATTAACATGAATAGGAAAATTCATAGATTTCGTTAATCAACAACATTGCACCATTGGGGGTGGGGGTTAACCTAAAGCGAAATTTAAAAATCGCTCTACGGCCGCAATTTTTTGTCATTTCTCATCGAAACTTGGTGTATGTCACTGAAATAAAATAAGAGAAAATCAGGGAAGACTACTATGAGTGCGGGTTTACCTGAAACCCAACGTTTAAAATCGCTCTAACATCATATATATGGTACATGCAGAGTTTCGTAATATATATATATATATATATATATATATATATATGAAAAATAATATAACACTTAACAATGTAACTAAATTAACAATAATTATAAAAGGATAAACACTAAGAAAATGTCACAGATTTGGAATCGCTTTGCAAATCTGTGCTTTTTTCTTAGTGTTTTACCCTTTTCTAATTATTGTTAATTTAGTTTTATATATATATATATATATATATATATATATATATATTAAAAACTCGGTAAGTACCATTTAAATGAAATAAAAAAAGTTTTTGAAATTAAGGAAAATCAGAGCATTAGGAGAGTGGGATATACCTTCTAACCTAAAAAAGAGTTGGGATTAACCTAAAGCAAAAATTTAGAAATCGCTCTAAATGCCGCAATTATTATTCTTTCTCAACAAAAATTGATATATGACATTGAAATAAGATAATATAAATGCTGAAAATCATCGAAATTGGACAATTAGAAGCGGGAGGGGGTTATCTGACACCCAAATTTTAAAAATCATTCTAGCGGCCGCAATTTTTGTTTTTTCTCAACGAAATTCAGTATTTGTCATTGAAATAAAATAATAAAAATAGATTCTGAAAATAAGCGAAATTTGATTATTAGGAGTGAGAACCAGAACCAGAAACCCAAAATTTAAACATCCCTCTATTGGCATCAATATTTGTTTTCTCGCAACACAATTCGGTATATAAGATTTAAATAAAACAAGAAAAATCGTTTCTGAAAATTAGATCGAGTTGATTTGATTTATTTGCGAACTCTCTTTAATATCTCAGGTCATCAGCGTCCCATTCTATTCAGGGCGTGAAACGGCCGACAAATTTTGCGGCATCTTCTTTCAGGCTTGAGGTTCTTTATCGTGCCGTAAAAGTACGAAACGGAACCCACGGCTTTACTTCCCTTACAACGGAAGCCATACTTAGGATTTTTACGCCCGAAAAAATCCATCGGTCCTGGCCGGATTTGAACCCGCGATCTTGGGCTTAGAAGACAAGTATGGTTACCACTAAACCACCAGGACCGACTGAAAATGAAGGAAATTACATACTTAGAAGTGGGGTATATCTGAAAACCGAAATTTAAAAACAGCTCCAGTGTTTAATTTTCTCTCAATTGTTAAAAAAAATAAATAAATAAAAGGAAAAATTAACTTATAGTTTATAACGATGCATATGTTTTATTGTTGACAAAAACACTGTCGTGAAAATAGCAAATGTGAAATATTAATCCATTACTGATACACTCATCATCACTTGGCCGGTATCAAAAGAGGCGGAGATCTTATTGATAGAAAGAAAATTGTGTAACAAACAAATCTAAAAGTAGTAATAATAATAATAATAATGCAATTTTACTATCTATTTTACAATAAATAATAAAAAGTACATTGAATTTTCATAAAATTTTAGCTTTCCAATTTACAAATTTAAAGAACATTTTGGTTTGTGATAAACAGGAAGCTCAACACAGTATTCATGGTTGTAAATTTCACAAATGTTATATCTATGTACGTCAGTAATTCTGTCTTCCGCATAAATATGAGTATACCAATGCCAGGATTTCTTCGTCCATTTCTAGTTTTACTACGACTGTTCAATAAAAACTGATACTTTTTTGACATTATTCCTTTACTCACTTTTATAATTTTGATGATTTTTCTCAAATTAATGCCCGTTGGATACAATGCACCTGTCCCAACATTTATGTCAGTCTTCAAAAACATGCTGTAAACTAATTTTTGACAAGTTCTTCAGAATGGTCTCCGCAGCCTTCACCACTGCCTCTGATGACGGAAAATTCCTCGCATGAAGATGTTTCTTCAGTTTGGGGAAAAGGAAAAAAGTCACCCGGGGTTAAATCTGGACTATATGGAGGGTGAAGAACGCACTTCACTTTGATTCTTGTGAGGTATCGTCAATAGTTCCTAAATAAAGTGTTTTGATAACGCTGTAAATCGTATATATTTAATCAGACAGTACTTAACCGACTTATGGCCGAATTATTACACTACAGCTGTCACAAACATTATTTCAAATGCTTATGTACTAGAGCAGTGATCACTAATTTTACAGAGTGGAAAAAACACACACTTCTGATTCGGAGCATAAATTTAGCTGTGAACAGCTTAACGAAAGCCGCCTCTGTCGGTCATTAAACACCGAACATAAGTGTTTACTGCAGGTTTCAAATATAATTCTCTTTCATTTTTTCTCTGTGTGTATATGACGATTTTTCAACTGAGTCAATGCAATAAATAAAACGGAAAAGGCACGAGAGGAGGAAGGGCAGGGCCCTGGGGAGGTTCGAGAGGCATGCACCATTAACACTAGTCATAAAGCAGTGTTGCGGTGCTCCATTAACGAGCTTATTTTGGACTGGAGAACATCGACAGGTGGTGGGTTACCTCGTTATGCCTAGCTGCACCCCGCCTCAGTGTTAGGACATCTTATAAATCATCCTCAAACTAAACACGGCCTCGCTTGTTCATTGCTCAACTTTCGGATTTGAACAAACATTTCTTGCGCGTTTGGCTCTCTCCTGCCAAGTAACAGTTATCAATGATATCATTTCAGTTCTTCTTCTTATTCATCACACCGGAGCCTGCATCTCTTTCCAGAAACGTATTCTAGTCAAAAGAAACAGTTTCTTCTGGTACAACTGATCAGTGGAAAGGATTATCTTTTTAAAATCATTTTGCATGATAACTTTGAAATATATCACCTATTTTTCTAGAAGAACTGCCCTATGTTCTAGAATAGCGCTTCTCAAACTGTGGTCCGCGAGGCCCTCACAGGTGATCCACGAAACAGAGTAATATTAACGGTATTTATTCTTAATGTTAAGCATCTACAAAAAATGAACTGGGAGAAAAAGAAGGACTCAAAATTATGATGTGTATTTGCTAACATAAAGTCAATTAAAATAAAATTGACGGCAACTATTTGTTATAAAGGGAGCTTTCAAAGAGATAAGCACATAGACGGCAGAGCACCATCACCAGTTTCCCTCTATCTTTTCGCAGCGAACTGCATAGGCAGTTTTTTCGGACTATCATAAATGTATTCATGTCTTTCGCAACAACTTGCTTGTGTATTAAATCCTTCTCTTTAATCATTTATTAAAAACACACGCACACTAGCAGAGAACTGTTTGGAAAATGCCGAACCAAAAGTGATATACCGCTACAAGTGGCGTAGGTAGTTAAGGTGGGGACGCATAAGCGGGGATCTGGGGTTAGATTCCCACCAGGATTTTTTCCAGATTTTCATGAGTTCTCAAATGCAAGATGCCGGGGAAGTACCATAAATTTAGGCCAGAAACCCTTCCTTCCTTCCTTAAAAAAAATATCATTTCCTCTCATATATCATCAATGTCCACCAACAGTGATGCATCAGTAGTTAAAAAAAGGCGTTAAACAAGGGCAACCGCAGAATATTTTTGAGGGAGGGGCAACATATTTTCGGAGAAGTTGATTAAAATTTACCAGGTTTGAAAAATTAATTAAACAACCGCATTTTTAAAATCGATATAGCAAAGAAAATATAGGTTTGAATCAGTTGTTTACCTTAAATGTTTTATTTTAAACTATCAGTATTCTGGATATTAAATGGAAATTTGTTAATTTTAAAAACCTTGAAGGGGGTCAACTGCCCCTTTACCCCCTGCGGAAGCCCTTGGCGTTAAGCACTATTAAAAAAAATATATCGTGGCTTATAACTGAAATGTAGCGTAGTTTTTCTCATTCGAGAATTAAAATTAATTAGTAATGTAATGGCATCATACACCGTTACTTGTTAATAAAATTAATGTTTTCTGCGTATTATTGTATTACCTATTATTATGATTATTGTATGATATATTACAATAAAATACAAGTATAAAAATAAATTGCGTTTATTTTGATAATTTCTTTAAATTATATAACAACTTTAAAATATAATACGATGCAAATTTAGGATTTAAGCTTTTCATCCACGACATTGACAGATCTTTAAAGGAAATGTGTGATCATGCAAAGTGTGAAAACCGCTGTTCTACAGAGAGAGAGAGAGAGAGAGAGAGAGAGAGAGAGACAGAGAGAGAGAGAGAGAGAGAGAGAGAGAGAGAGAGAGAAGGATAAAATGTATTGAACTCAAAGGAGACTACAAAAAAAAGGTAATTTGTCTTATTTTTTTACCACACTTATCAATTTTCTCTCGTATTTATATACTTTTTTTAAAAAATGGAGTGTTAATACTTCTATATTGTTTGTATTGAAAGTTAAAGATGTACGGCTTCTGCTGCTTATATAGTAGTCATCGACATATAAACGTGTTATAAATAAAATATCTTTGTAAATACTAAACAAGAAAGCACCTGATTCTGTCCAGTGTTGCCCCTCTTGGAATGCTGTCATGGGTGACGCGGCCAATGTTGTAGGCCTAGGTGTTCAAAGTTCTAGTGGCTAGCCCAGCCGCAGACAAAATTGCACTTTAATCGACACTATCAATTACACTTTTTAGTTAATGTGTGTTATTTGGATCGTTAAATTTGCAAATGCTTAGTTGATAATTCTGCTTCGTTTTATTTTTGCGGTCTGGTCCAGCCGTAACAGTTGCATTGTATTCTTATAACTTAATTGTAGTTCAGTGACCAGGATAACTAAAATCTTTTATGTTATTACAGGTTATTGGTGCGCCAGTATTAATTGCACTGTGTTACTGCAGTAACATTTATGGTAGTAAATTATCACAAGTAATATCACGAGAGGTCTGAGATTACCGATAAATTAATGAATGCACTGAGTGAGAATTTATCTGGAAAGCTCAGATATTTATTCGGACTATTGCACGAACAATATAAGAATTTAAATATAATTCCTCTAAACTTGGCTTATAAAATTGTAATAATTGTATATTTGTACTTAAGCTTTTCAAGAAAAATTGCTACAGAAGAATGACGATTGTCAGTAATGCCAATAGAGAAGAGCAAAATACGGGTTCAGTACTATTTCATGAATATAATAAGAAAAAAAAGTGATATATATTAACACTTGTATAAAATGTTATAATTATGAATATATAATTCTATTCAGAAACCGCGAGACTGAAATGGACAAAAGCCGACTATTACAATCGCTACCGTTCGATTTTCTAATACCAACGGAAGGGAAAAAAGATAACAGTGTCCTATTTTTCTTTGTATTCAGTCTTTTGCAACTCTTAATGATAAAATTTGCACATTTGATGCATCACCAAAACACTTTGGAGAACCCTCCCCATTTTGCGTTATGATTGTCGACCGTCCGTACTTTTGTTGCTATCAGTAGCTCCCCACCGCCACTAGCAAAAGTGCTCAGTGGTTTAAGAATTATAAAGTGCAGGTATAGAGTTGGCTACATGGACCACAAGACAGATGCACGTCGCGTGATAAAACGGATTTTATACTTTTTTTCGTTAATTTCACTGCGTAATCGGGCTGTGATTAGTCAACATTCAAAAAAATTTGTTTCCTTTCATTCGTCGATTTTAAAATGACATAACATGAGTAAAATAGTCATTAGAACTGAACTTTTTTTGTGTGATATATGTGATACGAAGATAATGTACGGAGGTGTGCAGTCGGAAAATAGAACAATTGCGGAATCACAATTAAAGTTAATGAAAATGTCATTAAAAGATATCAGAAATGTTTAAATTTAGACGGAGAACACTTATAGAACAACCCCACACAGTTATAGAACTTATAGAACCCCCCCCCCCAAGTGTTCAGAATTAAAAGGGATCTTACATCACTTCATAACGTCCTAGTAGTTGAACGAAGCCAGTAGTGTAGATATTTTCTTTCGTTTCAAAGAATTAAGCAAAAATTTTGGACTTTTATTATTGACATGACAAGCCACACAGTTTCGTTTAAAGAAAAAATTATTTTTTAAATCGTTGAAATTGCAACCAATGGCTAGGAATTCATTCACACACTAAAGAATATCTTAACGATATTCCTCCCCAACCTAAATTCCTATCACGAAGTTACTAAACATTAAACGTATAATGTTTGTGACGCCCTAAGAAATACTTTGAAACTTTTAATCAAGTTTTGATACAATAAAAACATGGATGATATTTATTTCTATTTCATGTTGATAGCAAAAGGTTATACAAATACATAAGGAATGTCTTAGCCGTTATCTATGTATCAAGGGTTAAACTCGCTAGGTAATAATTTAAAGTAGGAAGTCACTTATAAAATAAACATAGGATAGTACTTATTATGAACTACCTAAAAATTAATATGTGTGCATGCTATTGCTGATCATAGTTGTGCTAGTAGAAATGCGATGCGAGCTTCTGCATGCATTAATAGCGGCGCGACCTTTACTGGTGGCTTACGGACGCTGGTAAGAAAGAAGTCTCTGTAACTATTGTAATTGCATTAATATACGCCCCTGTTTTTCAGTTTTCAAAATTAGTACACTAATATTCAATAAGGTGACAGATGTGCATGAATGACTGAAAGCAATCGACCTCATCTTCTGCTATCACTTGTGTGTGTCTGGTATGTGGGGGTGGAGATTAGGGACTGTCCCAAAGAGGAACATCCAGTAGCTAAAGATGAACATATCTTGTGAACAAAAAGCACACCCGACAAGACACCTAGGCACAAGGGGCTATGAGACGCGGCAAGTTACATCAACCGTGTTGTAAAGAAATAGACTGGTAAAAAGAAAGGCGAGGAGGGAGAAAGGTACAAAAAAGGAGGTAGAAGGTTGCTACCGAATGGAATGAAGGGAAGAAAATTAAAATTGCTTTGAAGACAAAATAAAGAAGTTGTATTATAACAATAACACCAGCAGCATGATGAACAGATTAGGTATGTCGACTGTGGCTTCTTTGGAGACTAGCCTGATCTGCCTACGTCACCCAAAGCGACACAGACGAACGATCAAAGCAAAACGAGCCTTTGGACTTTGGACTTTGCGTAAGGTTAAAGTGAATTGGTTTCGGGGTTTAATGTTGAACACGTGGCTGTTATTTCATTTTATTAACATTACCAAAGTATGGTTTACACCATCAGGGTAATATCTAGTCTTACATTTCATCGCTTATTCATACACATCGAACCAATGCTCCTCTTTTGTATGATTGCTTATTATATAATTCGGTGGTTAGCACATCTAATTGTACCACGTAATCCCGGCCGTAATATCTCACCTAATATCTACTGCAACGTACAAGATTAGTTAAAGTAAAATTCCCTAACTTTTTGTTGGTAAACGGGTGAAGATTGGTCAAGATATACACTTATAATTCTTCCACACCAGCCGTGTGTAGGGCATTAGTTGGAAAGGAAGAATCAGACATGAACAATGCAGGTCACGATAGATTCGAACCACGGATCTTTGACATTCCGTGCGATGCTCTAACCGAATGAGCTACATGTCTTCCTTCAAGCATGGAACCATACATTTCTTTCCATAATGTTCCTATTCTAAAACGTGTTTCGGAAAATAATGCTGTGTATTCTTATTACTTCACTTTACTACGTATATTATTTGCCATATCAGTTCACTGGACATTTCCGACACTACTTAGAAAATTAATGTTCGCTTCTATAATCTACATTTCAGCTATGACAAATTAGAATCACCTTTATATACTTTTATTTTGTATTCTTTCAGTTGATTGTTTTTAGAATTATATTAATAACATTTTTATTATTGCGTTATCATATGATGTGGAAACATAAAAATCACATATCTTTAACCGTCATATTATCAAAAATAGTTTACTCATATGGTGGACATACACCCTTTTACAGCCATTATAATATTATTGTTTGCTACGATTTCCCTTTCTCTTAAAATATAAATATGTAAATAAAATTAAAAAAACAAATAAGAAATAATTTACAATAATGCTACATTAGCTGCTAAAAGAAACACGAAAAACGAAACTAATTCCGTTTAGGATTAGGACTGATATAAGGAATGCACGACAGACAGAGACAGAGAGAGAAGTAAAGGCACGAAGTTTTTGAAAGTGCAATCTCTTACATAGTAAGTTTTATTATTATAAACCCATGCATGCATGCTATGTGCGTTCGACAGCAGGTTCCGCCTGCATTGTGTTATAGTTTACGCTAGAAATTGCCGATGTGAGAATGTTGACCGTTATGAATTACTTTTGGAATATTAAAAAAGCCATTTATTGAGAGCCGTTGGCTAGTACTTCAATGGTTCTCCATATATTTGCATGTAGAAAATTGTTTTATATTCTCTCTTCGATTGCACAGTTGATTTGTTGATTTGATTTATTTACGGATGCTCTTTAACACCTGAGGTCATCAGCGTCCCATTCAATATCAGGGCGTGAAATGGCCGAAAAAATTTGTTCAGAGGCCTCTTCCTTCAGGCTTGGGGCTCTTTTTCGTGCCGTAAATGTACGACACTGAATCCATGGCTTTATACTTCCCTTCCGAAGGAAGTTATACTTAGGATTTTTACGCCTGAAAAAATCGAACGATCCTGGCCGGGAAAAAATTTGGACAGATTAATAGCATACACAATATTTAGCAGTTTAAGTAGTATAAGATAAATATAATGCAAACATTTTTATAATTAATACGTAATGACATTTTTCATTCAAATATCCTTACAAACTTTCAAACTATTTCCCCCCTAATGGAATACAATTATTTCAATAATTTATTCATTGTTCAAAACACTTATTGATTCCCCCCCTTTTGCAGAATATTAATTATAACACATTCATTTTCAAAATGGTAACTCCGAAATACCTTTTTCATTTCCCGGAAAAGGTAAAGGTCGCAAAGTGCGAGGTTCCGAGAATGGAGATTTTCTCTGGAGAGAATTCTTCAACATATAATGATGATGCTTGTAATTACTTGACAATCTCTGCAATAATTATATGACAGTCTTTTGGCACAATTATGTCGACCGTGCTCTCACCGACTTCAGTTTCTGCAGCCACGGGTTTCCCACGACGCGGAGATTTTTAAAGGTCTTGAAGAACCCCTTCGAACCGTTTATACCACTCAAGACTTTCGTTTTACCTAATGGCTGTTTCTTATAAACTTGCAGCATCATTTCCAAGGTCTGACACAACTTAATTGCCGCATTTTGTTGAAACTTCAGATTCACGCACCACTTCGAGTATCGGCTTCTAGCTGCCAAATGAATACTGCCTTATGATTGACACTCTGGCATACTTCCGCCAGTAGGAGTCATCTCGCTCCAGAGCGGTTTATTTATATGCAATTAAATCAGTTAAGTTATTTGTAATGCACCCTGTCGTTATGTTTTGATAATAAAACGTTTCAAATTAGACTGTATTACTGTAATATTAATAAATCACGTTCATAGGTTCAATATACAGAGCCCTCGTTTGGACGCGTGGCCAGTTTAACGGTGATATACTTTACATCGGGAAGCATGCTGTTTGTCGGCGGAGTCGGATATTCACAGCCCCTTAAATTCAAGAACATAGATTACTACAGCACACCAACCAATAATTTTTGGTCATACAGTGGCATTTCGTTTACAAAACGGGGTTTTCTGCACTCCAGTATCTATTGATTTGTGTCGCTACAGGACCATATAAATAAAAGCACGCTTCGTTCGTAAAAATAAATAAATAAACACCGCATGACAATAGAGCGAACATTAACATTTTCTAAAACCCAATCGCAGAAATTAACCGTTTCCACACAATCGCGTGGTTGCAATTTCTGAGCCATAGTTGATTATAGGGTTTTTAATTTTAAAAGTTTAGTGGCATTCCAAGTCAAGGTTTGCGAAATTACTGATTCCTGTTCAAGTTTTTTCAGAGATTTTTTTGGACTTCGTTCTAGTTTTTCTCCGATGTCATGAGTTTTTCCTCTGTAAGAACACAGCGTTTTACTTTCGCTTTCTTATCAAGAACAGATTCCCTACATCTATTCACAAGATTACTGTTTTTTGTGAGGCGCACGAACAACAGGGAATCTGTCTATAAAACGCCGCCTCGCTTGTCTACAGGAGTTTGTCATATATGAACCATACATGAAAATTCTGTGTGCTAAATTATACGAACTTTTTGACATTATAACAGCATTAACACAGTAAAACACTGAAACACGTGGTCTCACAACGTTCAACTTCTGTACAGCACAAAGACTTCGCGTAAGCACACGGAGAGGTGAGAAAGTGGCGGGGAGAACAGAACCGGTTAGAAACAGGGCAGGCAAATCCCCGTTAAGCCGGCCTCGCATCCAAATGAAGGCTCTGAAGTGGTCGATAGTGCAAATATGAAATTTTCTCAAGACATCTACAATCTTGGCCTACTTACTATTCATTCACTAAGTGGCATTTTGATAACAATTGCTGCAATTTAGACTCTGAGAAGTATTTACAACACACATTTAAATATCTTTACATCATTCAAGTATATATAGTAAATAACTTTATAGGTCGCTAGTTTATTGTTCAGCATAATATCAACTCATGTAAATTCATTAAAAATGTAACCTTAAAACACCCCGAGGTTAGGTTAGGTTTATTTCATTTAAAGACTCTGTTAACAGCCTGGTCATTAGCGTCCCATTCAGGTTGTGAGACGACGGTTAAATTTTGCTCTACCTCTTCTATGACACAAGACCATTACTTCTCTTCAGAAGGAAGCCATACTTAGAAATTTTAAGCCCTAAAAACCCATCGATCCTGGTCTTGGGTCTACGAAGTTATCACTAGACCGCCATATCTTGATAGGTAAAACGGGGTTCTGCTATTAGGAGATTATAATAAACAAATGTTGATCACGTTGGTAAGTTGTAAAATGAAAGCTCTGATAAGCATTTTGTTTCTGTTGTTACTGTCCAACCAATAAAATTAAAAAACAAGAGAGGAGGGGGGATTTACAAAAAAAAAAAAAAAAAAAAAAAAATCACTCGTTCAGGTAGCGAGGTGCCGGTGACAAAAGCAGACCAAAGGTTTGAGGAACTTCTCTCCTCATCAGACAGGCTTATGAAACGCTATACACATTCTTTCCTTTTTTCCTCTTCTCCACTATAACAGCTACGACACTTTTTTTTCCCTCTCTCTTTCCATAGCGCATCCTTTTCTGCCCGTCCAAGAAACCGTCCACCCATCCGTGCAAGCGTCCAACCATAGCTGCTCCTCACCCCTCATCTCTGCATGGTACGCCGGTAAGTTCACGGTTGTACTTCATAATTATGATCGGGGTGATGGATGAGAAAATAGACAACCCCTTGTACCACAGTCTTTTGATGTCCTACGCGATGAAGAAGCAACAAGAAACAAGAAGAAACCGGTTCTCTCTCGCTCTCTCTTGCATATGCAATTCTTAGCCTCTTATCTCAACCGTTCTCGTCTCTCCTCCCCCTCCATTTTGAAGGCCCATCTCTATATCTTCTATTAAGCGCACAAAACGGCTGCTACCGGAGTTACGCATCGAATTATTATATCCAAGCAAGCAAGGAAGGCAACAGCCCAGAGAGTCTGAGGCCCAAGATGGTTGAAAGACACGCTATTCCATTCCATCACAGGTGAGCACAACATTCCTGCAATAGTGTTCTAACTCCCTTACTTTCGATGATGACCAGCGAATTCCTTATTTCCACAAAGCCTATACAGGCCAGCTTTAATTTATGCCCACACTTCTTGGCAGAAGATATCCTAAATAAAAAGGTTAATTAAATAATAATAATAATAATAATAATAATAATAACAACAACAATAAGGCCAACAACAGTGTACAGGGTGTTCAAAAACACTTGCATTTTAAAATGGTTTCTTTCACAGTTACAAGTGAGTGCACTGCAGAAGTAACAATAGCTGTCGCAACAATTCAAATAAAATTTTTGCACCCATGATGCAATTTACTATTAGAGTCAGAATGTTAATAAGACGGCTGTTCTATTGACCATGGGCAATCTTTAGGTATGGCTTCCTTTGAGATGTTTGTCGTAGCTCCAATGGCAGACAAACCGGCTATTTTAGATGGGCCTTGATGGATTTTGCTACCAATTTAGTCTTATAAAATTATACGTTTGCAGGAACTTTCAGAGGACGATCCCGGCATAACAATGCAGTTTTCTGAGACAAATTGTATTCTCAGATGAAGTCGCATTCTTGTCTGAATGGATATGTCAACAAACATGGGTCAGACATATATATATATATATATATATATATATATATATATATACACACACACACAATGGATGAAGAAGAACCAAAACGCACTATACACAAAACTTAAATGTTTGGACTGTTATAGTTGATATCTGATCTTTTTTTTTTCCTTCAGAGAAACGCTATACGCTAATAGATATTTGGATTTGTTTCGAAGCTACGTAGTACCACTATCGCAAATTTGTTTCCACACATCCATTCAACCATGTGCTGTATTTCCAACAAGATGGGGCTCCAAGCACTATGGACAGAACGTTCGTCAGCACTTAGATCAGATTTTTCCACAACGATGGATTGATAGGAGAGGCCACATGCAGTGGCCAGCAAGATTCCCAGATTTTTCGCATTTGGGCTTCTTTTTGTGGGGTCTTTTCAAGTCAGTAGTGTACCGAGAAAGACCCAACAACTTAAAAGATCTGGAACATGTAATAATGGAAACTGTGGAAGACATTCCTAGAGCTTGGTTGTATTTCTTATCATCGACTGGCACATTGTCAAGCGGCTGAGGGCTAACAGTTTAAATACAGACTTTAGTCATTGAGCTAACTTTGTTTTTGTTAAAAAAAAGCACCATTTTATTAATCGCTACAACTTTCCCCCCTGATTTAGCAATAATAAATTTGCACAGAAGTATCTAGTGTGCGTAGTACCTTTTGAAAAACTCTTAATGAGCAATATTCGAAAATGTGAAAATATATTGGGCATTCCATTTAAAATAGGAGAGTTGGAGATACTTTTGGAACTAGAAAAAGACCGTAATATAATACTTTTTTTGGTTTTTAGTGTACGGCTATCCCCACACACCGAGTTTCTTGTCATTGAACTACATGCTTCAAAAGTCATTTAGGTAGTAAGGGACTTCAACTAAGCCTGTACAATGAAATTAACGCTGCACTTTCTAATACAGTTAAATTTAACATTTTCAGCGTTTAATTGATCATTTTATCTATTTACAACTCTTGTTTCACATTTTGCATTGTTGATTTGCGCCAATTCATGAATTATTTTCCGAATTTTAAGAAAGCTTCAGGACAAAGCATAGTCCTGCATATTAGAATCGAAATCCTGTCCAGAAGATAAACCAAAAGGCCTGCATTTCATATCATTGTATGCGGAACTGTTCAGCGTGGTAGTTTTGACTACAAGAATTCCATCGCCCCGTGAAAGTGACTAAGGTCGTTGTTGCAGCAAGAGGGGCAGCTGGCAGGGCAGACAACTTGGCTCTTGCTTCCACTCCTTCCCGGATGCCTTGCTAACATTGTTACATCATTTACAAGGCTGCGGTAGGTACCCCACACCGCACGGTTTCTGCCGGTGATTCTCTAATATTTCGCCACCTCACTGCATTTATCCATTCATTTTCTTTCGGCTCACCGAAGTCAGCATTCATTTGCTCAGCTGTCGGCAGGCATTTAAGATACATTTTTTCTCAACCTTGAACTATGCAAGATGTTCATCAACCATGCTTCTGTCATTTTGGAGAAATGAAGAACATCGTTCATTCTTTGCATGATACACCATAGCAATATTAAGATTTCCAAAATTTCATCCTGCAAGCTGCGGCCTTCACCTTTATCAAGTGTGGAAATTTGTGAAAATGAACTATACCAAAGTTCCGCTGTTGCTCCCCCTATTTTCGTTCACCATTAGCTCAGGGAATTGGCTCGAAAAAGAGATGCCTATTATTAATCTATTAGTCTTTAAGTTTTTAAATAAAAATACTTTATAATTCTGTGCATTCAAACATCTTTCTAGTGCATAAATACTGAAACGTAAAAAGCATTTCCAAATGGACCACAAACGTTCAATAAGGCAGTGAGACATTTAAGAGTTCTGTAAGTGCCTAGGATTGCGGTTTATTCTATAAATACGGTGCTATTACCCATAACAGTTGCCCGCAAGGCAAAGAAAGTTGAAAATGGAAGCAAAGCTATGCAATTATCTGTTCTCAAGTTCTGCCAGGAGTTAATATGACAACAAATTTAATAGGAAAGGAATTGGGCAAAGAACCCAGTACATTCTAGTAGATCATTCTTTTAGAATTAATTTTAAATTTTAAGTACGGCAGGGAAATTAAAAAATATATTTCATACGTTAATACAATTTAACAATCAAAAAAGATATAACAATTTAATGAAACGTTCCCAATCTTCAAATTCAAGATGAATCATTTACATTTAAATATAATATTAACTATTCCCAAAATATGCATTTGAATAATATATTCCTAATTTATACTGCAAATGAATGAAGTTATTAATTTAATTTTATGTACATTACAAAATAATTCTTGTCTTAACAAGTATATAACATACAAAGTACTCTTACAAATCTTTCCCATATAACCAAGCTATGGTGGAAGAATTCGTTAAGAAAACGGCTCCAATATGAAACATAACAGCAGTAAATTAGATTGAAAACTTGCACATAATTATAAAGAAAACTTTACCACAAGAAAGTGAAAATATAATTATAAACACAATTATACATACACTTTGCGGATAAGTCTTGCTAGAAAATAACGTTGCAGAACAATGGAACTAGGATTCCTACTCTCCAGCAAGAACCAGCCTGGAGTCCACAAGTCAACGACGAAAGTCGATTGTCATTTGTCGACAAGTAGGGAGGCAAGAAAAGGAATAGGAAACCATGACACTACTTAGCGGAAAGAGAAGGAAGAGGTCGAAAGTTCTAGATGAAAGCATGGCTCCTAGCGAAACAAGAGTGCACACAAACTTAGCCGAGCGGCGAATAGCTATATACCCCGGCTCTTCTTTTTAAGTTGATGCTCACCCAACTGTTATTGTCCAAAGATGTCCAACAATACTTTGCCTTTAATCAAAATTAAAGAGTTATCAAGCTTAACTAACATGCTTTTCCGAGACTTCGACCAACGCAAACAACACTTTATGAGTTGCAGATAAATGTGATATATTTTAACATTAAAAATTAGCATTCTAAAACGTTTTGATTAGCAATAAATGAAAGTTAAAGGTTGTAGTATAAAAAGTTTCGTTGTAAAATAGGACCACCATATTTTCTATTGTTATGTTTTCGCATTAAGTGAAAATAAGACATGAGATATCCGATGTTCTTGCGTATTTACTATAAGGAATTATTATTTTTGTGCTTCGTTACAAAAGTTAATGATCGAGTTGGTGTCTTGCTGCGTTTTTTTTTTTGTTTTTTAAAGATTGCAACTCAAATTGTATGGGTCGGAAGTTACGGCTGGCCACCAGCTTCGGTAAAGGGCACATTAAAGTCTACATAGAAGAAGAAATTTCTTCTCGTGAAATAGCAAGGACACCACGTTGTAAACAGCTTCCTAATGTTAAGAAATAATATAGGACGAAACAATCGCCTAGGAAACCGCAAGATAACGCTTCGACAATAGAGGCAAGTGGCCAGAAAACTCGGTACTGATGGATCACGCTGGAATAGCTCGCTTCTGACTCCACTGTCAAGTGTTCACCAGTCAACGTTATCCAAGCTAGTTAGACAAACCAACATAATAAGACACAAGAAAATGAGGAAGTTACCTCACCTGATGGTCCAAAATAAACAGAGACCAGTTGATTGGGCTAAGGAACACAGAAGAAATGCGAGCGTGAGATATTTAACGATCAAACATTAAACTAAAACATTATAAAAAGTGTTTTCCAGTGAGCATGTTGATCTAGGAGCGCATTTACATACAAAGGAAAATCGACTCTTGCTTTCCGTATAGGTCCAATGAAAAGCACATACTATCAGACACTGCTTTTGGTAAAATCCTAAGTATGACTTCCTTCGGAAAGGAAGTAAAGACATGGGTCCCAGTCGTAGATTTACAGTACAAAAAAGAACCACAAGCCTGAAAGAAGAGACCTCTGAGCAAAATCTGTCCACCGTTTCACGCCCTGAATTGAATGGGACGCTGATGACCTGAGATATTAAAAGGCGTCCATAAATAAAACAAATCAACGACAATGCTTTTGGCTATTGCATAGAGAACTAGAGCAGAGAATTGTGTATTTCAGAAAAACAACCCAACTATCACATTGCTAAATTCACGAGAGATTTGTTTCGCCACAAAGGTTTTGGTGCCATGGAATAGACAGCCAGTTCTCCTGACATAAAATGAAGAACGTAGTGGGAATCTTACGCAGATCAGCTTATGGGAATTGCAAGCAGTATGCCAGTGTGCAGGAATTAAAGATGTCTCTGGTATCTGCTTGGGGTAATATTGAATTTTGGTTACGGCAGCTTGGAAAGAGTGTGATGGGTATGGAAGTACAATGGGAGCAGTGTAAAATAGTTCACGGAGGCGTTTAGATCCCGCGTTTGACACTCATACTTTTTTTTCAGACTAGAGGCGCTTTTAAAACTTAAAAAATACAACGTGTTGAATAACAGACTTTGGCAATAATTCCCCTTACAGTAGGTGCAAGAAATGTTGCTCCTAACACAGAATCCACATCTTCTTCTATCATTGATCCCATTCATCAATGAACCAAACTTAGTTTGCAATATTTGGTTCCTTTAGCGTGTCAGGGTTAGTTGAACATGCTCTATTTTTCAAATTCCCTAATTAAAAATCACAAACCGTAATATCTGGGGAAAGGGTAATGCTTTAATGGAAGTTCTTATTTCACCTTCTATGAGCACATGACATCTTTGATCTATTTCCGGTCAAGCACAGAATCTGTTTCATTAAACTTCTGTATCAACTTTAATTTGTTTTCATGTTAGAACCGGACTGCCAAGAAATTTACGCTTAAATGCCTCTCTTGGTTTGCCACAGACTTTCTGTACCCGAGTTCAAGATATCTCATATCTGCACAACACACCTGCTCGACTCTGTGAAATCCCGCAGACTGAAAGAGAATAGCGTAGGGAAGCTCAATAATGGAGGGGGGTAGATCCCCTGATCTAAGTTGCGGACTTCAAAACTGTTCTTACTGTACTATGTTCAGCTACTGCTTAAAGGAAAAAAGGGACGCGGAATTGTGAGTCAAGGAGATTGCTGCAGAACAAAATTCTAGTCTACACACGTGGTTTCTAGGAGCTGAATCATCCCGTGTGTAGCCCACACATTGTCCCTTACAACTATTACCTTTTTTCAAAATTGAAATATGACTCTCGAGGATGGAGATTTACGAACGAGGATGAATTCAAGCATGCTATTTTCCAGCATTATGCAAACAAAGCTTCTGAATATATTTTTAGGGAATTGAAATGTTTATCCAAAAATATGAGAAATGCATTGAAGTAAAGGGAAATTACGTTGAATAACTGTATTTTTATTTTATAATATACCTAATTTATCAGGCCGGAAACTTATGGATCGCTACATAAGGTGTGATATCTGTGAAGTTTTGTTACTCTATTTATATTTCTAGGAACGTACATTTTTAATATGATTACATTTTGGATGCTCATCATACAAGATGACAGTTGAGGCCATGCTATGAAAATACGATAACATGTTTCTAATTAAACCGTTATTACAATGATAACATTTGCATTGTCATAGTCTACTGGAAAGTAATTGCCGATTCTCCTGGATAAAAAAAAAATCTTACAGACTCTTATGTCTTCACACGAATTCATTGACCGTAAAATAGGAGTCTAATTTGTCATTAGCTCAACGTATTCATATGCAAATACCATCAACTTAAACAACCGAAGATTTTGTTATTAAAACAGAATGCCAGAAAAATATATTATGCAGGGTAAACTGCATCAGAAGAGATACGAGGAGAAATGGGCAAGCGATGTATATGTCAGAAGGTCCCAGCCCTCGATTATTCTTCTTCTGATTATACGCATCCGCTTGTTGTGGAGGTGGCTTCGCCCACGGTAATTGAAAACAGAGCCTATCAGTTCCGGACCGCCACACTGGGAACGCGTTACCACCCGTCGTTTCCCAAAACACTTCTGTGTTTTAAAGGAAACCACCTTTCGTAAAGTAATTTGGACCCTCATGAAGCGCCCGAGTCAAGCTGGAACGTGCTAGCTCGCGACTTGGATGCTTTAAGGCATATTTGTCTTAACTAAAGCGAAATGTAGTCTGAAAACGGTTGACGCTTCAATGCCGTGAACCGTGTGACCCTGAAGCATTTAGCATTCAATGAACTTACATGTTTGCACAAGGATCATCCATTAATAAGTTTCTCAAAGTGTTATCTATAAAAACTAAGACATTTGCTTGCAGGCTTGAAGAAGTTTCATTAAAGCGCGCATTACTAGGCAGTAGTTAACTAGACACCATCCACTACAAAGCGGTTCCGATAGTCAAATACGTGCAGACATAAGCTTTTCTTGCCTCACAGAACTATAATGAATACTGAAAGAAACTGTGAAGTGCTGACGCGATCAAATGGAAACGCTCCCCGGACTTTTGGCTGGTAAAGTTCTGCTGCTTTATAACACTCATCTGAAAGACCCCGAGACTTGCTTAGGAAATTTGCTGCAATTTACCCGATTCTCCTGATTTTACCTCGAGTGATTTCCATCTTTACACCGAACTCCGGCCAGACGATGAAGCGATAATGACAGTGAACCGATGCCTGCGACAACGGCACTGGCATGGTATCGAAAAAATATTACGATACGAAAATGCTTCGCGATTTTGTGAAGAAATAGCTTACACATTGTAGAATATTACTGATTTTGATTTTAAAAAATGAACTTTCCTAAACAGAACCTTAAAGCAAAACAGTAGTTATCGAACATACAGAGGGTACCAAAAATGTATACACATTTCAAGCCAAGAAAAAACTGTGTTAACGTAACAAAACCGAATTCACACAAACAGTGGCTCAAAATACCCACCGTCGGCGTCGATACACTTCTGAGTACGTTGAACTACTAATTGAGCAACGTTTGCGAAAGTATCCTCAGCGACTGTTGCAGATGCCGTTTCAATTTCTTCCCGAAGTGCTGCCAGTGTAGCTGATTTTCTACGGTATATCATCCTTAAGAGTTCCCCATAGTTAGAAGCCCAACGGTGGTTCTATTCTGTACACACGCCTCCATTGCCTTTGAACTTCAACATCCTCGGTTTTCCAGTACCACTTCAAAATTGCTTTCCGCTGTTCAAACGATAATCTTGGCTCCATTTTGTTGTAGCAACACTAACATAAGGTAATGTGAGTCACATCTGTTTACAGAACGTCGTAAGATAATCTTGACTTCATTTGTTAATTGTTGACTTATCTGTCACGTAGCAACGCTATCATAATGTATGTGACTCACATCTGTTTATAGTTGGTCCTGGTGGTGTAGTGCTTACCATACTTGCCTCCTAAACCCAAAACGCGGGTTCGAACCCGGCCAGGATCGATGGATTTTTTCGGGCGTAAAAATCCTAAGTATGGCTTCCTTCGGAAGGGAAGTAAAGCCGTGGGTCCCGTGTCGTACATTTGCGGCACGAAAAAGAACCTCAAGCCTGAAAGAGAGGCCTCTGAGCAAAATTTGTCGGCCGTTTCACGCCCTGAGTTGAATGGGACGCTGATGAGCTGAGATGTTAAAGAGCGTCCATAAATAAATCAACCCCCCCCAAAAAAAAAACATCTGTTTACAGAACATCACACTACACATTACTGTTGTTTTTAGGCACAACTTTGAAATATATTAAATAGATATCTACTGTGAAAGAGTGTATACATTTTTTGACACCCTTGGTTTTAAAGAAATACACTGCATGTACATTAAAGCTAAAATATTAACCAAGATAGTGCTATTATAATTCCACTTTATCTTCAATAACTGTTCTTTAGTGCAAGAGAAGAAGAAATCAGAGAAACTAACTGTTGTGTTTCCTAGAGTTCAAGAGATACATTTTAACGCATGGTTAATTGCAATACTAGCCGGTAGCCTCCGACTACAGCTAGAAGAAAATTTCAGATTCTAGGAAGCGACTTAGTGAATGAAGTCGAGTATGTTCGATATGGAGAAACGGATAGTAAAGAAATATTCCGGTTCCGATTTAGTCACAAATACACAAACCGAGAGGCAATATATCGAGGAAGGTAACGCACAATATTCAATGATGAAAAAATTGCAATAAGTACAAAGATAAGCAAACTAAATGTTATAATCTTCAAATTAGGTAGCATATGCTTTCTGGGCATTTGGACGAACTTCGAGATATTTAGTGCTCCACACAATTAAGAAGCTTATCTTACATAATATGTACCTATAGACATTTACTAGAATACTATATTTATGACAGGTCATGGAAATTTAGATCATTTTTTACGCTTCTAAATGGATTCTTTACGTCTCAGTGAATATCCTATGCAAACATTAACCATTCATTGTTTGACTGTCACAAATCAAACCTATAAAGATAATGGCTTGAAACCTACCTTCAAATTTTATACATTCACACCTTGACACAAATGTTTCCCAAACAGTGTTGTTTAAATCAGTTCCTAGTAATTATTGTTGATAGTTATAAGAGGCTTTATAAGAAATAAATCTAACGTTTTAAAACTAGTATACATTTGTAAAACAGGGAGGCTTATTTTGGAAATTCAATAATAAAAAATTAATAAGCGTAGCCTGACAAGGTATTAAGTATAACCTTAGTAAAATATTACTGTAAATGTTTTGTGAATATCCCACATTGCATGTTAATATTGTTTATGTTTAAAATAAATTGTAGATACATAGTACATAACCACACTTTACTAATTTGCATTCACCAATAATTTTAATTTTACCGCAATAAATGATCAAATGTTTTTAACATAATGTAAATTGTGATAAACGAGTCTTAAAGTTTACGGACACATTCAATATGCCCTGAATTCTTAAAATACCATGCGATCAGCGATACTTGCTCCAGCGGCGCGGGGTTTTTCCTATGATCGAGCTTCCACTTGTTTGCCGCGCCGTGTAGGGGGTAGCAGAGCCTGCCCGCATACTGCTGACTGTCGCAGTCGTAGCGCAGCTGTTCCCAGGTGTATGTTGTGTTGCTCGTTTCTTAATCCGACAGTATGCATAAAGTGTATTAACAACGGCACAGAATGTCTTTATATATATGATTCATATAACTGGTGGAGATAGAATCATTGGACCAAAATTTTTGAGCATACAATTGATAATGCTACTTATGTGAATACCATACTAACCCCCATTTTCAGGGAAATAATGAACAGGAAGCGTGAGCATGCAATTTTTCAACAGGATATTGCCACTGCTCAAACTGCGAATACTTCAATGGGAGCATATTCACAATGTGTTTTCACAAGATAAAGTTATTAATACGAATTCGTAGTCCCCCTTGGTCCCCCGATTTAAGAACATGTGATTATCTCTGGGGAAAATTAAAAAAATGCTAGTACAAAACGAACCTGCACACCATAAAAGAACTCAAAGACAATACTCGTCAGGAAATTGTTTGGTTTTCTCAAAATTAACTACAGCGAGTGATGAATAATTTCCTAAAGAGGTGTATAGTGATGATCCTCTTAAATTGCTTTGTGTATTATTGATTTTGTTTAACCTTCCCGGCGGTGAGCTCGCCTATAGGCAAAACACTCTGGGGGAAAACAAACCTGATCGCACGGTAGATTAGGCAAATAAGTACTTGATATCCGTCAACAAATCCTGGGAGGTTTGGAAGGTTTAAATTACCTTTATTTTTCTATAGAAGGCAGAGTGACAGGTCCATCGCCTCCATCACCAATCTGACAGTAAACTAAGGTATTATTTGGACGTGGAATGACCAATAATTTTGTCCACAGACTACTATTGTCAGGAGTGACGATCTTTAACATTCCATAAATGTACAGCACGGAACCCAGAGCTAAAATAAATATCCCGGAGGATTTGCACTTGAGATTTTTACTTATCAAAATCTATCAACCCTTGAACCTGCGAACCTGAGCGTGCTAATCCTATATAACGGATATAGGAATAAGCCACAAGCGCAACTGCTCCTTATGATATTAGCTAAAGTCTCTAGGGTTTATTCATTAAAATTAGCGACCTCTTAAGAGTGCTGTAGGCTGGGCAACCTGCCAGATCTCATTTGCGTTTCCAAACAGGACAAAGTAGCATGATAAGCATTTTATTTATTTATACCCTGACATTGAGAATTAAGCTTACACGTGTTAAGGACGAAGACGAATTTCGAAAGAAAGAAAGAAAGAAAGAAAAAATCGGGCTAAGAACAAGAGGGTGTCTCCGGCTAAACGTGTAAAATGCTAATTTTATTGACTCATCGTATTATAACGTGGACATTTGCATATGCTTGTAAGGTTTTTCTCTCTTTTGACTGGATTTTGGGAATACAAGTGTATCGAATGTTAACAAAATTTGGCCGTAGTATTGTACCCTAATACAATTCATTTCTAACAATACACAGACCAGTCTGAAGATTTTTATGAGCCGATAGTGAATTATTATAAAATGAATACAAAAAGGGCTCGACATAGCCTTTAATAATTATTTTGTGGCCACATGCCCTTGTCTTGGATTCCTACTGCTGCTATAAACAAGGCTCTTCGAAAATATTAAACTTTTTTATAATGACTTTAAATTTGGCATTTATTTATAATTTGTTAATAATATATATTTTGTCACTACGCCACACCTGTTTTCATATCCTTTCAGCAAAATGTAGTTTGAATGGGCAAAGAGGCATTCCGAAATTTATGGTGACGACGTTAGAGAGAGAGAGGGGGGGGGGGGAACGTATTTACACACATGCAATTTAATTTAGGGTGGATCCCTAAATTATAATAAATCCTAAGCAGGCAAGAGGAATAACCGAATCCGGGACCTCCCTGTCAGTAGTGAGCAACGCTAACCTCTACACCAAGGAGGCGGACCCTTTCTCGTTTTAGGGTCCCACATTCTCGGCAGGTCACAACTCCTCCGCTATTAAATTTGATATTGCTCGTGGGGCATATTTATTCCTTCAGAGCTAATGCAAGGTCGGTGGGGTGCATCTCTCTGCGCATTGCAATTAATAGTCAGCTGTGTATTTATGACAAACCATTGATACATTTTAATTTAATTTTTACTTATCAGTACGAAAGTGCTTAAAAATAAAATGTATCTTTGAACTTCAGCCTCATAGACCATAAGTCTCTTATCTCCCTTCTAAATCCTTCGAAATTGTATGGTTGAATTTTCTTGTACGGCACACTTATATCTTCCAACATTCATATTAGAAGTCCTCTTACTTAAAACTGAGCTGCCAAAATGAACGGAAGTGAACCTTTTTCGGTATGTGGAATGAGCTTGAAGCTCTCCATGCATCCTGAAGTGGCTATTCCCTTATCAAAAGTTCACTTAAGTCTGCATTTATCACTACAAGAGGGACAGAGTTAATTCTTTGGTGGAGCCATTTTCTGGTCAGAGCTGTTCTGCCGTCAATGTGGTTCTGGCAAGTTTTATTATTAATACTGTGCCAGAAAAAAGAAGTAAACTATTTTTAATGTACAGGAACGAGAAAGCAGGCTCAATTGATTATTTGCTAATGCACACTGCCTGGACATCAATTCAACAGTTTTCCATTAGCTGTTAAACAAGTCGGCTCACCTGCATAATGAAAATACAGTTATGAATTGCAGATGTGTTGGACGTGCGTCGTATCACTGGAGAGTGCTCAGAAGCAGCATGTGTTATGTAGAACAATAACCTTCAGCAACAACACAAGCAAAATTTATTCCGATTATATAACATGGATTTCTGGACATCAAACTTCAGGCTTTCACGTTGCTATTAAGTAATCACCTGATTCATATGCAAAACCAGATATCTTAAACATATATGCATCCCTTCTTGACTAGTAATCCGCATCAGTTTTCAAGTTATGAGCAGTGACCAAGTAACCTCATCTAGTTGCCTAGCTTCATGCATTGTTTTGATAAATTTCCTCTCACTATTTCAAACGAAAGACGGTGTCCTAAAAGTTATAATAGAGAAAATAAAATCTGTAAACGATGGAATAAAATATGAACAATCATAAATATAGTTAGACATTTATCTTTTACTCTCACATATATTTATTGTTAGTTTCTTAATATTCCATTATGTTCCAACACATTTCTATTACCACACAAAGCAGATGAAGCACTTGCAGAAGTTATATGTGATGTCTAGCAAAAAGTAACGACGTTTCGAGTGAAATACTCGTATAACATTATTAAACGCCATGCATTTATGAACCCAATGTTTTTATCTCCAACAATAAATACATCCCAGAATGTAATAAAATACCATATACTGATTTCAAACTAATCAACTTTACAAATTACTTTAACAATGTGTCAATGTGTTTTAGAACCAAAACTAACAACCGTTATTAAGCTAAGTAACGTTATGTATACCTTTAACGCCACTACTATGCCTGTATTCACATGCCATCTAGTGATGAAATGAATTAATGAAAGTCCGGAATTATTTACGTTTTTTTTTTTTGTCATTTTCTATTATGTGTAGTTACTGAAAGAGGTAAAAGAAGCTATTTTGTGAATTCAGCTAAGAATATTTATATAGAACTATATACTTTCCCAATTCTTGCAAGTTTCCTCTGTATAAAGAAATTAGTTGTGAATAAACTTTCAAAATGCTAGAAAAACAGGCAAATAATGTTAAAGATTACTAATAACATCATGATAACACTAAATGTCTACACTTATTTGTTTAATAGCACCCCTTACATCTTAACCTACTTATTTTATATGCAGAAAACGTCGAAAAGATAAATTCTTTTAAAAAAGACGAAATTCAAAACATTCCATTTGATGTTTTATCTCCAGATCAAGAACAACTTAATTGAGTGAATAATTATCAGTTTTAACAGAAACTCAAAGTTAGTTGGAAATTGCTCATCTTGGTTGCTACTGTTACTTGCGAAAAAATAATTGTTAATTCATTGCAGTAGAAAAGAGCTGGCCTTAATTGGTTCAACCGTTTCTAATAGTACCTGTAAGCAAGCATTTCGTAATTCAGTTTCATTTCATATCCTGTATAAAATATAATTTATGAAACGTTGTCTGAAGAAAACAAAAGTATTTTATGTTAATTTTCTTGTTAAAATAGCATTGATGGGCAGCTTTCCTTAATTTACAATAATTCTTCCCATAACATAGAATACAATACTTTCGGGAAGCTCAACTGGCATTAAGGATTAAACCTAAGCCATAAAGAAAGCAAAATTTTCAATGAATGATTGCATCATACCACCTGCTTATAACGTGACGATAATGACAAACAATGGAGGAAATGCGAAAGCAATGTAATGCAGATTACATACCTACTTAGAACTATGTAAATCTAACGCTCACTTGCTTCCTGAGGCTATCTAACCATTTATTTACAAATACAAAAAGTTCAACACACTTAAACATATCCTATAGAAATACTTTTTAAGCAATTTAAAAAACCATGAAGTACATTCACACTCCAGTCTGACAGAATACAGCGTCTCACTGGACTGTCGCCTACAATTCCTGTCCATGTTTTGTTAGAAAACGTATACACACTTTTAAAATAGTAATTTAACCCGTTTTACTGTGGCATCACAGACGATGGACAATTATGATACATGAGATGAATCGAGATATTGGAATAACATTTAGGGTACTTCCCGGCATTTGCATAAATGAGGACCGAGGGAAAACTGGAAAAATCTAAGTCGGGGAGGACGGTCTTGTCGGGATTGGGACCTCGATCATTCGTCGGTTGTCTCTCTCACACGATCGCGCCAACGTTTCTCTGTTCGCAAGTGTAAGACAATGAATTAAATTCTCTTAGAGTGGCTATAAAGAGGCCCAAATCTTAGCAAATGTTTACCAGATCCTCTTAAGTTGCTTTAGATTATACTACCTGCAGGGAGATTGTCTTGAGAGATATAGCTTAGTTTTGGGGAATAAAACAAAATACCGTTAAGAAATAGTTTTAACTTAAAAACAGCTTCAAGTGAAAACTATTGCAAATTCCTTTTCCGTATACACACATTTAATTTCTTTTCATTTCTATTGTCTATAAAGATAAGTCGAACCTGCAAATTTATTTATTGCTACATGTTGGGACCAGAATTATTTTCATCTCTGAGGAAAATATTTTAATCGAAGAACTGCAATGTGTACCTAACCTATAAATAGAAGAGTCTTTGTCGTGAAACTTCTGAACATGGGTCAATTTACCCGCACTTTTGTGGTTATGGAAGTTACGACTTCAATTCTTATCCGGATTGCTGTCTTATTAAAGAAAAAGGTAATGAATAAAAAGATAGTATTTGGAACTTCTTTAATTGCAGCTTAGTAACATCAGCAACTATATTCCCACAAACACACAAAATGTAGAATAGTTTGTGTGGGAAGTGAAAAAACTTAATGTCAACTACTGTCATCCAACAAAAAGACTACAAAACTTGAGATCGCTGCCAAATATCTAATAAAGCTAAAGATAGCCTATTGTGTCCCTTAAGAGCAAAGAGCTCCTAACAAGTAGGGAAAGCTCGCTTTTTCCTAACGTGGTGAGGTATTCCTCGCTAGTTGCTCGTATGCTGTTTAACACACTCGGACTGATTTGTTCTTTGGTTATTTCATTTCTCACTGCACTAGTTGCTTCTCGAGAGATTTCCATTTTTCTCTTACTCTTGACCAATCTGGACCTGTATGTTCCTTGAAGAGGTCTGTCCATCTTCTTCTGGGTCTGCCTTATGTACTTCTTCCTATCCGGGAGTCCCTTATAGAGATCTTGTTGGTTCACCTGTTGTCCTGCATTCTTACGACGTGACCGCCCCGTTGCCATTTGCTTCTGGTAGCTATTTGTGCGATGTCTGTTGTCTGTTGTCTGATTTATTAATACTATAGATATTTTGTCCTTCAAAGTTATTCCCAGGATCTTGCGTTCCATTTTTTTTTTTTTTTTTTTTTTTTTTTGCATATTTGAATTTTGTTCATTAGTTTTTCTGTCATACTATTTTAAAATGCTGAGGTAACGAAATTTATTGAATTAACATCTTGAGATAATGTTTAAATGATGGCAGATTACCGATAAAGGTTTTTAACAATTAATATTCCAGTCTATAGCATTTTTGCTCTTAGGTGTCTTCTTTGCAGATGCAAGTAACTTATAAAAATCTAGTATGTAAAAGAGTACTATCATCTCACAGTCTACGTTTTGGAGTTATTATCCAGTATGTGGTAAACGCACTTTTTGACTGATACCCAAAGAGGTACGACTTCCAAGGTGCTGCAGTAATTTCCCATTTTCTAAGTTACTCGCTTTCTTTCTAGTATTTGACACAGAATGAGTGAAATTCTGAGTCTCCTTATGGTAGCTTATACTTTTCTTCTGTATGTTTATGAAATATTGCATAAAAATAGGTGAAACATTTCCAAAAACACGTTTCTGAACAGATGCCTCCCTTAATGCAACTTAAATCAGTGGCTTTCATTGAGCCATGCACACGCATTTCTCTGCTTTTATAGTATCATGCATTTTATTTTATTTTATGATATTTGCTTGTGATTGAGCTTTAGTCTCAAGTATTTACTTTTCCCAACTCTCACCATTCAAAAGGGGACGTTATAAAATGTCACATCACAAATTACACTGTTACTTGATGTTGTCTCTTTCTTCCCTTTCTTGAGCTGACTATCCTGTTAAGATTTACACTTCCTAGCACTTATACGCCAATCTGAGGGTAATTTTCACTGAACCACAGAGTACATACACATTGAAGAGAGGTCATTGCCGCCTCGAAGACATCACAAACACAGAAGACGCAGTCACACACAGATACAATGCAGATTAATGATGAAATAGAAAATGAATCCGTGGTAGAGAAATACTACAGGAATTGAACCTGAGGCGAATCTATTCCGCTTAGTTGTTGCAATGTTAAACCCATTTTTAATTTTATTGCGCTGTAATTAAAAGTTTAATTGCTGAATTTCAAAGCCAATCAATGCAGTGTTTGTTTTAACAGCAAACTGCATCTTGACTGTCAGCATGCATATTATGTATGACATGCGGCTGGGTGACCTTGTACCAGCGCACACTGCGTTCAGTTGGAGATGCAGGTCAAAGTAACTCTCGGTATACAGAGGGTGCCAAACATGTATACACGCTTCAAGCAAAGAGAAAACTGTGTTTATATAACAAAACTGAATTCACACAAACAGAAAATGACGAGTACTAATCATCTTAGACTTTTACAGTTACAACAGTTGCTCAAAATACCCACCATCGACGTCGATACACTTGTGAGTACGTTGAACTACTGATGAGCAAAGTTTGCGAAAGTACCCTCAGCGATTGCAGCACATGCCGTTTCAATTTCTTCCCGAAGTGCTGTCAGTGTAGCTGGTTTTCTACGGTATACAACATCCTTAAGAGGTAGAAGTCCAACGGAGTTAGATCCAGAGAACGCGGTGGAAACTCAATTGGATCTCTTCGTCCTATCCAGTGTCTTGGATGATTGACATCAAGTTACGCACGTACATCTCGGGATTATGTGGTGGTGCACCATCCTGTTGCATACGATGCCATGAATCTCAAATATATCTGGAATGCATCCAATTGTTACTCGCGTGTGCGGTTCTGTTCTGTACACACGTCTCCATTGCCTTTGAACCTCAATAACAATTTCGGTTTTTCAACACCGCTTCAAAATTGCTTTTCGCTGTTCAAAAGATACTCTTGGCTCCATTTTGTTGTAGCAACGCTAGCATAACGTAAAGTGTCACGTCTGTTTACAGAACATTATACGATAATCTTGGCCTAATTTGTTCATTGTTGATTTACGATAATCTTGGCTTCGCTTGTTCATTGTTGATTTACCTGTCACTTAGCAACGCTATCATAATGTATGTGAATCACATCTGTTTACAGAACATCATACTATACATTACTGTTATTTTTCGGTCCTACTTTGAAATATATTAAATAGATACCTAATGTGAAAGTGTGTATATATTTGTTTGTTGTAAAAATCCTGAAAGGTAAAAATGTATATACATTTCCAGGAGACTGGGTTTGCTGAAAACAAGAGGCTGACTCTCTGCATCTGCGAAGGCAATTATGACCAAGAACTAGCACTGATTTACCAAATTCAACAACAGAGCAACAGAATTTGTTCTTAAAGCTCTCTATTACGTTTGTTTCTGCTAGACTAGTTAAATTATCGGTTGCTATTTAATTTTCTGATTTTGTCTATAGTAAGCAACGAGATTGGGATGAAAATTAACAGATTTAGATTTTCCCTCTCGAAAGCCAACGCAGTAACTCTGGACAATGCACTTCAATGAACCAAGAATGTTTTCACATCTGCCAGCAAGACGCTTCCTATTATATTTTCCGTTACCAAATTATTTTCAAAACTGAGTAAACTACATAAAATATTTATTACGTGTATCGTGTGGCATCACAGCGATTCCTAATAGATGTTTTAAAACAACATCGCAAGGGGCTCAGAGCGCGAACATTGCAGGGAAATGCTGATAAATGCACTGGTCAAAGATACACTAAGCACAAGCAGAAAGAAAACAAAGATATGTCGACTTCGGTGCTATCTGCACAGGATTCTTATGGAGAAAGAAATGCCCCAGGGGTGAAAGCGAGAATGCGGAAATTGGAAAACCACAGTACTCAATTAATGATGCAGTAGGTTAATAGAATCCTTGACGCATGCGTAATTACCATTAGAACATAAGCAGTGCGTCATTGGAAATAGGATGATGGTGCGATTGTCAGCAAACACTTCAACACGTAACATAAGCTGGCGAAAGTTGAGCTGATTAACTAAATAAGATTTCACCTGAACATTTGGCGTAGTAATTTATTGAGACCCAGAAACAATTATTATAATGGAAATGGGGTCGCGCTTTCTTTTGGTCGGCTTGATTAGATTGGCCAAATAGATAAGAGGAGACGATGAAACACGTCTGCACACACCACTGGGACTATGAACTATTTTTATCTTCACACATTTGTAAAACTGGGTTAAATATAAAACCCGGGATCTTCACCGAAAGAAAGTTGAGCGGCACATCTGGTGGTGAATAATGTAACAGAAAGTAATCATATTGTCACGTGAAATATCACTGGAGATGTTCTTGTGCCGGAAGCGATGCTATATGCGATGTCATTTTAATCTCATGAATTAAATTAAGGATTTTTCGCAAGTCAACAGGTGTCTCTCCCCTTCTCAGGCCGAAAACAATGGTAGTAGGTTGTTTAATTCTTGATGTAGGAACAAAACATATCTACTTTCAATACACAAAGGCTGTTGTTCCAAAAATGGCATAATTCCACTGTTCGAGTAATTCGGCATGCAATAGGCAGGAAGAGATTCTTTGCTATTCTTGCCTCGCACAAAAACCTGACTAATAGACTATATTCAGTATTTTTAATTCTAGCTTCACACACGGAAGCTTACATTTGAAACTAGTGGCAACTTCTTTGCAATTTTCTTAAAACATACCAAAATTTGTTTATTGAATTCGAAGGGGAATTTTAGCAAAAAGTAACTGCAGAATATTTCCCACAATTGAGAATTCTATCACAAAGGCTTCAGTATAATATTTCTATCTTAATTTATAGTTCTCCAGTTTGTTTTTACAGAAAAAATCAATTAATATGTATAATTTTAAAAATTAACAACTTTTATCTTATCCTAAATTCTTTGACGTTTTCAAAATGACCCTGCAGCGTTTTAAGAGCAGTTTAAAATTGCAATGTCGTTAGGCATAGACTTAATAACATTTTCTGGAGCATTTTTTCCCAGGGCATAAATATCGTTCTTTACACAGTTCCATAAAAATAAATGGAAGCACAACTCTGGTAACTGAGAAGCCCAAAAGACGTTCATTTTTTTACAACTGAGTGAACAAATTCACATAGAAAAGACTCTTTCTACAGTCCACAATTGGCTGATGAATGCTGGAGTGAAGCGTGATTTATGTTGGCTACCAATTCAAATTCCTTTGTTTCGCACATATTAATTTCTACACTATATAGGAAAACGTAAAAATCTGTTTCTCCTGTTTTGAGTGGCTAGATGCCAAAATTGTATCTAATATATTAACTATATATAAAATACATAACTTTGAAAGAATAATCAAAAACAACATATATTTCAACATATCTTTACACAAAATGATAAGCATCATCAATTTCCTTGAAAATGTAAGAAATCATGCAACTTACCCATTGATGGATGTCTGCGTCATGAACCATCCCAAAAACGCCTTCGCAACGTAGTGCCAGAGCTGGGTGAATACCCAGTCCGATTTATGGGTTGACTGGTCCAAAAATATCTCTGTTTCCTGATCTAAGCCTAGCGGTAGAAATCTCTCCTGAACCGAAATAGGTAGCCCGCTGATATCGCAATGGTACCACTGAAACAACAAGAAACTAGATAATGAAGTTCCTACAGCCTACTCTCACTGAAATATAAATATATCTTCTGTAAGTCTAGCAATATTTTGTGCATTTTAATTTGTAATAAAAATGTTATCTATATTATAACGTTTAACTTCAATGTATGAACTGTATGTCATTAAAAGGGAAAGTTCTCTGGTGTAGCTGCTTACAGGAGGCCGGAATGCTAAGGAGGCCATAAAAACGCTACATAAAGGGAATAGTAAGCCCAAGGAGACAAGTGTTATGCCACGTTTTAAAAGACCTTCCATTGGGGAGGATTAATAGAGTCAAGGCCCTTTAAATATGTTAGGGGAATGACTCCGCTAGTCGGTGATACAGTTTTCTTTAAACCAACCAATGTAAATAAATATTTTAAACTTTCAAATAGTAGCGGCTGGTATGCGTTGGCAGATGAATTTGAACCAGCTAATAGTAGATGTATATTTTGAATTTTTAAAGTAACGCGTGATACTTGCGCGTGCTTGTGTGACCTCGTGGCTTAGTGAAGCCAACGTTTAGTTAATTTCAATTTAACATACAAGGAGGCGTTTGCTCCACTGGGGCACGCAATTCTCAAACACAGTTCACAGACGCACTTGAAGTTCTAAATTCAATTAAGGCACTTATCTGTAAGTTTTACACGCGGCGAAATAAGTTGTATACGCCGCGAGACACAGTATAAGTTTGCTCTGCTGGAACATCTGATTAGATCAATTCGTCAGTTTTGGAGTTCAGCTCAAATATTCAGATAATCAGATTCAGTTCATTTCCTTGGAATTCGCGGCAGTTAAATTTACATTGGACGTGGCTAAGGTCTATTGTACGCAGAATACCAGAGAACGCGAAAGATCTTGCGAATAATAAATTACCATATATATTATGTTGCACCGCGCGATTATTTACTCAATCGATATCCTCTCCCAGTCCTGTTGAGCACGAGTCACAAAATAGTAGAAATCCCCTGAGATATCGTGATTATGAAGCGTGAGTAACAACACCGAAGCAATCATTAATCAATAGACGAAACGCTTCAAAATTGGCATCGATATCAAACCGCTTCAAAGTCCATTACGAACATATGTTACATCATATTCATTATTAGAAATTAAAGTCCTTCCATACACTTGTTTTTATTTTCCGAGTTTCTTGATTAAAAAAAGTCTGTTGAGGTTCACCAACATTCTGCCCCTTAAATAACAGAAACCGGCTCGAAGGTGCTTCAATCTCACATGAGTCCTTTCCGTAGTACCATGATGGGGATAAGCACGAAGCAGCCGTAGACAAAATATATGCTTTTTTCCAGCATGAAATTTGGCGAGGTTTAAAATTACTTACAGAAGACTTTATCAAAATGTATAGTTATTTAATATTTGACGTTATTATGCAGTTGTTTAGATGGAATTTCTTTTGCTTTCGGACTGCAATTGACCTTTCGCCTAATGTCCGACAGTTAGGGGAATGTTGAGGTACATTCTTCCTGGATTTATCTAGCATGTTGAGTACTTTATACCAGTATCTCATCTGTACGTTTCTGATGGTGTGTTGACTTTGTATGCAATATGGATGTTTGGTACGAACCTTTTTGTGCAACTATTTATAATCAATGATTGCCTTCTTTGCCATAGAGCTGACTTTGTCTGAGATCCACTGCAGAATGGACTATTTAGTGTCTTAAACTGTTGTAAGTAACTTGACAACAATCTAGCATCAAGGTAAATAATGAACCAGAAGCAGCGTCCCCAAACAATAATGAGAAATGTGCAAATTTCTAAAAACTGTATGTCCAAATGTCCTAACTACAATTTATCGGTATAAAATTTCTATAATAAATGGTTTAAACAATAGTGTATTAAAGCAGACAGCTAGTGAATCGCAGCACTGGATAAATTACTCATGTCCTCGCACAAAGCACTCGGTTCCTTGGCTTAAACATAATTCAAGCATTAATTACTAAGTTATTTGAAGATTTAAAGAAGATTATGTTTTCCAGTGGCTTTTACTGCCATGATGGACAAATTTTTATTTTAAAATTTGTTTGCAGATCTAGAAATGGACTTATTCTTACCTAACATTGAAAGAACTTGAGAGTGTAGTGTTATTTGTTGATGGTATATAGTAGATAGCTTTTACTTATACTGACGCGTCTCTCTTAGAAAAATTTGGTGTCCTTTTCATGCTCTTTCCCTTCTAGTCTCCTAGCACCATAGTCAGTCAATCATTCTGCAACCTTTTACGCCTGGTAACGTTAGTAAAAGTTTCCGAAATTGAGATTTTCTATAATTAAAAGTCCATTCCTAAGGCTTTTTGCTACTGATAAGGTAATTTATGTAGTCCATTTTCAAGATTATGCTTTTAAATTACAGTGTGTTCAAATTTATTGCATCACTTAGCACTTATTTCTGTGTTAGTAAATTACTTTGATTCCTTACTGTTTCTGTTGTTTTATCCAATATACTGATCGAATCGAAAACAAGGAAAATTGTTCGCCATAATTGCTTGTGCCTCTGCTAATCACTGAAAAAAGAAAACTTTCCGAAGTACTACAACCACTAAATAAATATAACGTTGTTAAACACTATAACGCATATTAGCGGAACAGAGAAGTCAGTAAAAAGAGTTAAAAAAAAAACTGAACTACAGCAACGGAGCAAGAGTTAATTCTGGTGAGAAAATTTGAAAAATGAACGGAGGCGTTGTGATTCTGAAGCATTCTATTTCGTGATTCATTTATTTATGCATGCATTTATTTATATACATGTCATTGAGCATATGCAATTGATATTGACAATAGTCATGTACTATGCAGCATAGAAGAGGTAATTGCCATTAAAATTTATGCATAATATGACTCTAAAATATTATTTTAAATTATAAAATGACCCGTCTAAGACCCAGCCAGAAATTAGAAGTTTTAAATATATGTCCAATTCGAAATTGAAAGGAAATTTATTGCCAATCCTGAGAATCATATTATATATATATTGTGTGTGTGTGTTTGTGTGTAGTGTTTAACGCCCGTTTTCGCTACTGAGACATCACAGGCGGTGGACACTGATGATACATGAGATGAAATGATATATTGGGAAAGGATTTTTTTAAGGAAAGAATCGTTCTAGTACCTCCCCGGCATTTGCCATTTATGAGGATTGAGGAAAACCTAGTAAAATCAGCCGAGAGGAGGTACTGGTGGGAATCGAACCCCAGATCTGCCGCTTACGAGTCCGTCCCTTAACGACCTCAGCCGCTCGTGGCGGTTAAAGCGGGGTTAAAACATGTGTTGTGAATCGAGCGATAGCATATACTTCCGATGTTTTTCGAATCAGTCATGGTTTCTGGGCCTTTCTTTCTCTCCCTCCTTATGTAAGGGTGTACGTTCAAATAAAATATGATTTTCCTAAATATCCGAAGTCTAGTGAAGACGAAGTGTGGTCTAAAATTGTGCTGCTGTATAAATTGTTTGTTTAGGAACCCGAATAATGACGTGGGGATCTTTCACAGATTGCTGTTTTATATTATAAATCGCTTTTGCAGTGATGCTCGAGAGGTACTCAAAATGATCCCCTTTTTTCGATTTCTTTTCCTCGTGAAAGCAATTATACTAATGAAAACCCAGAGAATTGAACAGCATTTCAAACAAGTTCTGCATCTTATAATGAATATCATATCTATTTTTGCCTTCCTGTAATTTTCATGACTTGTCTGTTCCTTCGCTTGAGTTCATTTGATGATGCCAATTTATACAACTCAGTTCCCTCAATAGCTGTGATGGGTTAAAAAAAATTGAAAAATAAACTTCTGAGAAAAAAATCTTTCGGTTAAATATTAGGACAAGCCACTAGGCACGTTTTTCTATGACTTGTACAAGAAGGTAATATGCAACCTAAGCAAGAAATTACTTATGTGTTCGATTTGTAAGATGCATCTGTCTGCAACTTTACCCGTGGAGCTACAGAAACCCTGCCAATATAATGCAACGTAGTGAGTGAAACATTAATTAAAGTAGTAAGAAAAGGAAGGCCAGGTTGGTTCACGCTAGAGCTACGAGAAAAAAAAAGTCTGTATAATTATACTTGGAAAGTGGCAATTGCTGGGCCCTTTTCTTAGACTTGTATCTGTAATTTAAGCGTAAAGAACATGGACAGAGTAACAAATGCG
Organism: Metallyticus violacea; assembly: GCA_030762175.1. Classification (NCBI taxonomy): domain Eukaryota; kingdom Metazoa; phylum Arthropoda; class Insecta; order Mantodea; family Metallyticidae; genus Metallyticus; species Metallyticus violacea. The sequence continues at coordinate 65,651,294 of CM060836.1, forward strand.
GACAACGAAATGAGAAAATGACGACGGAATTAAACAAAAATAAAATTAGAAAAGGAATTCTCTCCAACTGATGCAATTAAGCTCGGTGTGCTGAGAGAGGGAGAAGGAAAAATAAAAAAAGGCGGAGAGATATTAACAAACACTCAGAGTTGATGACATCACGTTGTTTCTTTCAATAAGGAAATGAAACCCGCGGTAGTTTCGGTTGTCAGTTATTACACGTTATTTGCATGAGCGTGGAAAAGAAAGAAATAAAATAAAAAGAAGAAAGATGCGTGAGCGAGAGATATTACATTCACCACCACTTAGCAAAATGTCAAGAGTGATAAATAAATTTTCTTGAGTGAATTGCTTCATTATTTACAGTAGAATTTAATACATGTATTTTGGTTTAATACTTTGCAGGGAAAATAAACACAGAATGATGTGAAACTAGTGAAGAAATGGCAAAAACGCTGAAGCGGAATGTAAAAAGGCCTAACAGGTAGCATTTGAGATGCTCTGTTAGATTTCAAACTTTCTGATTTCATTTCTCGGCGTCTGAAGTTCATACAGTATTTAACACAAACAGAGGATTACTCTGGGATGAAGATCACGGCAACGCAACGCCTTTTTCCGGAGAGTAAAATTTCACGAGTATTTTATCACGCTTAGGTTATAGTTGAGAGACTGTGGGTTGATTCCAAAACAAACCTTTTAGAAACGTTTCAAAATATACGTACTCTCTGCGAATTGATTTTATATTTTCCAAGAGCAGTCACTTGAAGGGATAGGGATAGAGAAAATCATGCATATAGGAAACAATAAAAATTAATAAATAAATTTTGATTTGGTTTACTCACGGACGCTCTTGAACATCTCAGGTCATCAACGTTCCATTCAATTCAGGGCTTAAAACGGCCGACAAATTTTGTTCAGAGGCCTCTTCTTTCAGGCTTGAGGTTCTTTTTCATGCCGTAAATGTACGACATGGGACCCACGGCTTTACTTCCCTTTCCACCCTACAGCCCAGATCTAGCTCTCAGTGACTATTTCCTCTTCTCAAAACTCAAGAAGAACCTTCGAGGAAGGAAAATTACAAGTGATGCCCATTTTGCATACAAGACTTCGACTATTTTTTGGGGAGTGGATATTGAAATGTTCATTCAAATATGTGAGAAGTGTATTGCAACAAATTGTCTTTTATCATACCCAGAAAATGGAGCCCGGAAACCTATGGACCTACCCATGTAAGCTTGCTGTAAAACCGAGTGGTGACAGAGCTCACAACCAGGGCTTAATCCGCAGAACTCCTCTTGCAACAAGATGGGGCACCTCCTTATTAAACTGTCCTAGCAAGGAACCACCTTGACAACGCTTTCCCAAAGCCCTGGATTAGCATTGACTGGTCGCCATGTTCATCGGACCTGATACCTATGGACTTCTTTTATGTATAGTGAAGGATAAAGTTTATGAAGAAAACCCTCACAGCGGAAAGATTTCATCTCGGAGGTATTTAACGGATTTGAAACTGGCGGGAACCTCACTACTGTACAGGTTCCAGCAAAGTCGCAACATTGATGGGGACATTTCAAACACCAATTGGATTGAACAGTGTAACAGAGTCAATGTCTACAAATAAAATCACCTGGACAACTATATAATTAATTTTTGGGCCCGGTATTTTAATGTTATGATACTTTTAAGGATTTTTCTTTAACTTGAAACGTTCATCTTGTTTGTTATAGTCATTATGAACCCGATCACTCCCCTCTCCCAATACATGTTTTGTGCCCGAGTCCTATTGAACGTCGTTTCTATATAGTGAAATGTCAATTACCAGCAAGGATATGTGTGAAAGAAGATTCTAAACTTGAGATGTAACTCACCAGTTGACAATGTTTCTCTCTCGTTTATAATCACGTATACAGAGAGTTTGTTAGCTGCATGAAATACACCGTAACTAGATGCCAGGTCACGAACACCATTTCCTTCACCAAAACTAAACATTATCGAGGAATCTTTAGCTTGTTGCGAGCACTTTGTGTTTCATGCTTTCTACAAATTCAGGAAAAGGCCTTTAGCTCTGCCAGTCACGCTTCTATTTGACATCTTTCCCTTCTCTACGCCACACAAGACTGCAGGAAGATTAAAGTCAGGGAGATGTAATTACCAAGAGATCGAATCTGACCATTCAGCGACTGATGCAATTAGCGTGTGTCATCAGTAGGGCTTGTTGATGGCTCGAGGCTGGAGAGCAGAAAAAGGGAGGCTAACAGGTTAAGAAAACGTATGAATAGCGTTGTAACGCCCTAGAAAAACTGCTACGCAAGGAAAATATTATTCAAAAGTTAGATTCTTTTTTAAATCCTCAAGATTAGCAAACGTTGCGCATTTATTTTGGAGGCGTTAAGACATAAGGGCTGTTCCACAACCTCGCTCCAAGCCAACCAACCATCCATATATTCATTTTTTTAAGTAATAATACATTACAGTTTTTAAAGCTTTCACAACCCTGAAAGATTTTCTCATGGATGAAATAGAGAAAACATTTATCTAAACTAGTTATGATGATGAGAAATAAGGCTTGGGAATAGAAAGCATATCAATTTTGACAGCTGAATTAAACAATTTCGCCACTGAAGTAATAATGCAAAAAAGCACAATTATAAAGTTCTTTAAGCATTTGCATATTTAATCACCGCATTTGAAGAAAAACGAACTACCTAAAAAGTGTTTTTTTTTTATTTTGTATACAAATGTATATTCACAGTATTTTAAAATAATAGACGCTTTTTAAATGTATGTTGGACATTTTGAAATAGCAAACATGCTTTTGGAAATCAATTGATAAGCCACAACTAAAGTTTAGTTTTTAAGGATTGTTTACTGTATACATTAACAGAAAACTTCATGCCAATTACCCAATTGAAGTGTGCAAAGCCCTGTGTACCAAGTGCCCTTTAAACGCCGTTTTTAAATGAAGGTAGATTTCTCTGCAGCATTAGAATATACAAGGAAGCAATTGATGTCTAAGATAAAATATGGATTTTTTTATTGGTTTATATCAATGTACTGCAGAGAAATCTATCTTAATTCAAAAGATGGAGCTGGAGAGCCACCTGGTGTAACTAACATATAACAATCTAGCCCGGGGTCTCAAACGAGTCAGAAATGAGCCAAGCTTGCTGGCCAGTGTTAGCTCCTTTCTACTGGAGCGGCGTAGAAAGGATGAATTACCTTCGTGTATTTCCGTGCATATGTGCATTCAGTGCCAGTACAGTACTTTCTGATATCAGTAGTAAGTTCAGACAGGAGCATTGATCGACTGACCCTGCTTACGATGTATATTTATTTGGTGGCACCAGTGTACCCGCGTCTTTCGGCTATCTTCGCATAGATCACATGAGGAATTTCACCCCCCCCCCCAGCTAAACTACTGCCTGGACAAACAATGACGCGCAGTATTTTCTAAATTCAAGCAGCGAATATCAAAATCGGCAAGTCCAGTTCAACAACTGACAGCTATAGCTTCATAGCAAACAGAGGCAGACGTTACATCCTTGCGAGTATGAACAGGCTGCGTCCAATCAAGAGTAATCTTCGCCCTCTGTGTTGTCAGTTATGGTACATACTTGGTATCTGTAATAAATGAGAGCATTTCGATTTTACGATAGAAAACATATATAGTACAACTGCGGGAACATATCAGAAAAGGCTTAACATTCGTCGTTGATTCACATTGAATTCTCGCTACTCGGCAATAAGGTAAATACAAGCTAAGCAAAGAGGGTGAAGTAATGCACTTTCAAGATTCACAAGTAAACAAAACAGTTCTGCTTTACGACAGAGTTTATATGAGTTTGTGTAATTGCGTTTTTCTATACATAGACAGGAATTATGTGTTGTGTAGTTAAAATTAGAAAATATGTATAATAACTACACATTTTTAAAATAAAAATGAATCCTCGAGAACATGACAGAAAATTCAATGATTAGTCATTGATCTTTGCCGGATACAGCCACTTAAGTTTCGCAACGTCGCTACGCGCAGGGGTATGATTGATGATTATATGATATATGATTTTCATATGCCATGAAGTTTTGCGTCTAGCATACTAAAGATCATTATGTACTACTGAATTATTTTGTACGTTTTTTCATATAATACACATATAAACTATATATATATAGTTTATATATATTGTTGGTTTTCAGCAACAGAACTCTCTTTCTTCGAAAGGCAGTCTTTTAAATCCCCCCAAAATTACATGAAATCTGACTGGTAAACTTATTAAAAAATCAATGCACATTTAAAACATTTAAAAACGGGTTTACAAACATTACTTACTCATGCATCAGAATTCTTTTACGATAAAACTACAAGCAAAGTACTGAAAAAAGAACATTAAACATACTTTCATATAGCACACTGTAGTATTGCTCAGTTTCATAATCGTAAATTTTTAATAAGACTTAAAAGTAAATGAGAAGATTTACAAATAACAAACATGGATTATGTTACAGTCATATAAGTCGAAACAGCTAAAAGAGTCAAGAGATGCTTCGAATAGTGACGAAATAGTTCAAATAGGAGGAATACGGTCACAGATGGACGGAATTGAAACATGACAGGAAAACTTTGAGAACGAACTGACAGGAAGAAAGCCCTAGTAGATCGGAATGTGGTAAATTGTAGGAACCCCTCCTGAGAAGAACAACATTAGAACTAAATGTGCAGGCCACTAACACCTTCAGTTTCTTGGCTACCTGAGAAAGTGACACAGACAGTGGTGGGGGAGAGAGAGATTGATGTTGGAGGCAATTAACTCAGAATGTAATCAAGGAGCTGCTACCGAACGAGTGTCATTTGTATACGCTTGCAGCAATCACTTGCCAGTCTGACTGCAGGAATTCAGACACTTTGCTTTCAACGAGTGCAAAAGCGAATTACATTCCATCTGTGGTACATATGACTGGCATTTCTCTCGTTTGCCAGGCTTTCATCAGCCAATTAGAAAAGTACATAACTGTGCAACAAGTGTTCACTGAAAATATTTGACAGATCACAGGTCACGCATGATCCTCGAGAAGTGCGGATCTTTGGGCGTCTTATCTTTAAGCTCCGGCTTTCTCTGAAGATGAACAGCGAGATCGAAGCCCGTAGATATGCATCATCATAGGGCTCCAGGATATACAAATGTATATTTTTACCCGAGCCCTATTTCACAAGTTTACTAACATTACTAGACTGTTCCATAATTCCCAATCTTTTGCTAATAAAATTAGTGACATTTTATCATAAAACTTTTAAATATCAAATGCATAGCAGCTCTGGAACACCAATCTCCTAGGAATACTGTTCAGAGTCTTTCGAAAAATAATACACGAAAGTGATTAAAAATAGAAATTTTTCCTTTAGAATACCCATGCCATTCTATAGTCTATCTTGTTGATTTATGCGGATTATTGTAATGTCTCTCAGCATTAGTGGTGACACAAGTCAGCTTTTGAAAGGGTATGCAGAATCTCCTACAATTGCTCCATTTGGAAACAGACTTTCGGTAAATTTTCTTTGTAGAACATGAGCATTAGAAAATTTTCCGGTCACTTCGAATTCACTTTATAAAATTATCAAGTAGCTTCACAAATAATATACAATTAAGAAAACTTTTTACTGAACAATCTACAAAAACACCATTATTTGATGGGGCATCAGCCCATCAATAACCTCACTAAGGTCCATAAAATTAACAATGCTGTAAAATTGTATGCTATATTTCCATATCTCTCTGCCATATGTACAATATTTTTTATTGCTCTGGAAGCTGTGGTATGCTAATATGTTACTGACTGCCACTTGCTAACCAATGTGAAGGTACATACAATTACTGCTTAGGAGAAAGAACATACATATATCCATTGTGCATTTTGAATTTTTGGCTCAATTTCTTGTTACATCATTTCTGTCTTGCTAGAAAGCATTCTAACGTTTCGTTGAACAGTGAATCATACTAAAATTCAAAAATTCGTATGTTCCTTGAATTTTTGTCCTCTGGCAGAAGGTCTTTGCAAATGTACTTCATCTTTGGTCTTATGCAAACACTAACCTTACTAGTCATTTTAAATAATGGATGTATTGAGACGTGCAGCAAAAATACTAATATATGCACTGCTGGCCATTAAAATTGCAATGTCCATAAGAAACGCGTTGAGTCGATCCCATATTTTCTCAGAAGGAACGAGTGCGACTCGTCTAAAATACGTCAGCAATACCAGCAGGTGTCTGAATTTGATCAAAGGAAAAGTGTGGCATACCAGGAGCGGGATGTCATTCCGAGAAATTGGTGCTAGCGTTGTATGAAATGCGTCCACGGCGAAATGAATATGAAATCAGTGAGTCGAGAGGGGACCAACACACAGACGTGAAGGATCCCAACGGCCCCATCAAACCACAGGAAGAGAAGACAGACATAATTTCCGCATGACTATAATGAACAGACAATGTACTGAAATTTTAATAGCCAGAACTGTAATATTAATAATCGTTTTGCAGCATAACTCTATAATTTTATTACAATTTTAATAATAATTTGAAAGTTTTCTTCAAAATATTATGCAACAGGCCCCTAATCTTTCAAAGTAATGCAAAAACGGTTTAATACCCGTTTTGAGCTCCACTGACGACAAATATAAAGAATTTATTTATCATATTTTGGGTAATTCTGCCTATAATAGACCACTAAATATGCTTTCAAAATTTGGTTTCAAGCCAATTCGCACATCTTCTAAAAGCTTTTAAAAAATACAACACAGTATAACAATACATAAGAAAGTATAAAAATACAACACAGTATCACAATACATAAGAAATCATCAAAATAGAACACAGTATCATAATACATAAGAAATCATCAAAATACAACACAGTATCACAATACATAAGAAATCATCAAAATATAACACAATATCATAATACATAAGAAAATATCAAAATACAACACAGTATCACAATACATAAGAAATCATCAAAATACTATACATTTGGTCAAGTGAAGCATACGATAGTCTCGAGAAACACAGATCCCGCTCACAAACGTCGAGCTCTTTTCAGCCAACAAGAGCAAACCACCATGATTTTATTCGGCTTGTTAACTAAGGCGTCTCTATGTCTGAAATCAAGCATTTCTTTAGAATTACGCACACGTTCAATTGCACGCAGAATCGAATATTTTAAACCATACTTTTACATAATTTGGGTTTCACTTTCGCATGTCGTAGGAAAAATGTTGACAAATGAAAAAAACAAACATTTTCCAGACAATAACGAATGACTTGTTCAACTAAGGAATCACAAGTAAACTTTTACAATGCTAACTTAGCCGTATTCAGTTGAAAATCCATTACAGACCAACATGTCAGTTACCGCTCTGATATACACAGAACTGTGTCCGTGTCTTATCTGCTGGCTCTTTCATTATTTCGTGAATCGTTTCACGGCAACTGGCGGCTCGGTTGTCACAGCGCTAACTCCCGGCGAAGATGTGATATCCGCGCAACTGATTCAAGTTCTCGCAATCATAAGGAATCGAAATTGAGTCAAATCTGGCTCTTTTTTCCAGTTCTTCTAATGTGCGGAGATTTATTCCATATTCTTCATTTATCAACTCCTGCATAAATAAAGTACACACCGTACGTAATTCCTGTATACTGCATTAAAAAAAAAAAAAAAAAAAAGACACGCCTTATTACTCTGCATGCATTTACTGCGCAACATACGCAGATTTTTCGTGTCATAAAAGACAGTTTCGTGTATAAAATCGGATTTTTATGTACTGCTATTTTGCGTCGAAACGCGACCATGCAAATGGAACAATGTATTCATTAGTAAAGAATAAATATTAAACATGGATCTGCAAATTCGTGGACTACAGTGACCTTGCAAGATTTCAAGTTTAAATTTATTGTATTTCGGAATATGAACTGATGCCTGTGAATGACAATAATAAGATGCCATAAATACGTGGACATAGCAGGACATTTTCAGCATATCCTGTTATAAGGTACGTGCTTATTTTAATAGTAATTGTATTTTTAACTGCGAGAGCTTGTATTAGCTACGCGGATATTAATCCGCTTCGGCAAGAGTTACCGTTCTGACTGCCGACTCAACAGCTGCCGTGAAACGGACCAAAAACGCAGTAGTTCAATATCGATTTCGAGAATGCAGGAAGAATTCCTCAGTCATGCACTGTTATACATCAAGAGTCGATGTGAAGGGTTTGCGACAATGCTACTAACGTTATCCAGAAAATTCACATTGAACATCTTTGAAATAAACGAGAAAATGTTCACAGTTGCTGTCTACTTTGTCATGACAGCTGTGTATGCAGTTACGTTGAATTCATGAGACCTTGACTCCTCTATTTGTGGACCAAAGCCTCCCAGACCATCGATTGAAATATTATAAAAACTGTCTGCTCTTGTAATTTCCGAGTTCATATAGAGCATAACAATTGTAAACAAAGTGCTGTCTTTATACTCTAAAGTTGCTCTCCAACAAATACTGAAAAGCATCAGCTCCACAGGAGTCGAACTTCTAAAAAAAATCAGCGAAAGTAATAAAAGAAAATATACAGAGATTAAATCCCAACTTCCCAAAAGAGAAGTTTAAATGTCTGCTCCTAAGAATCACAACGTGGCAACTGGGCAATTAACGAAGGCGAGTTTAATAAGCGAGAATGGAGTGGAAAATAACAACAAGGACGTAAGAGGAAGAAGATAGAGAAACAGGAATAGAGAGAACAACATTCACTTATACAAAGGAAGAAACGCTACAAAAGCGAGAGAAAGAGAGGGATATTCCACGGGCTAATGAAAGCCGTGATCATCATCATCATCAGGGCGCTATAGACTGTGGCTTAATCAAAGGATGTTACGACTGAGGCTCTTGCGCTGCCGTATACTCTCCCGCGATGATGAGCTTTTGTATGAGGAAAACTGACGATGTGGAATGTGTTCGGTGTTCGTGTAAGAACCGGGAGCGGTAGCTTAATTAAGTCAATCAAAGGCATTCTCCAGGTCGAGAAGAATGCTTAAACTAGAAAACAAAAAAATAAAAACATTCTTTCTTCTGCTCCTGCTAGCTGCTACTTGTGAAGGCATAGTAATTAATGCTCTCTTGTTGCACGCCGGCTTTTTTCTCTTTTTGATATCAGAATTACGTTTTGTTAATGGAAGGAGCGATGACGGTCAGAAAAGATTCGGCACTCAAGACCTCTGAAGAAGCTTGATTTGAGAAACCGTCACGCCGAAACAATAGGAGATTCATTAACTTTAAAATATCACTACAACACTGCCCAGTAGTGTTTCCACAGTGGAGTTGCTATGCGGTTTGGTTTCTACCCGGCCATTGATATCACCAAACAAAAGCTTCCGCATGGGGTAATAGTTTTGAGTTTGAGAGGATTTCTAACCTACCGAAGATGTAGCAACAAAACAAATTACATAGCATCCAAATCCTAATAATATATTTTCTGATCACGCCACTTCACATTTTAAAATTTGCAACTTCTCAATTCTGTCTCAAAGTACCAATTATTTTATTAGAGCAAGAGGCAATAGGGTTAATAACTAGTAATATTGTCAAGTTGCAATACATATCCGGTAATAACAAAAACTTAAATAATGATAATTTCCAACTCCTGCTTATCATTTCAACACCTGCTCAACATTGTAAATTATTCTTCCTCGAAAGATCTGGTATAGAGCATAATTGAAAGTTACAACAGAACAGACAAAAACTAACTAATCCAGCCGATCCTGTAATGTCACCTGCCTTTGAAAGAAATCAGTAATGATATACTTTGACCATTCAGCCATGTCCATAACCTCAAATTTCCCTAACGCTCAAAGTGCAACTATTCGAAGAGAAGTGTTAGAATTATTTCAGAAAATTTCAAAGCACTCAAATTTTTTGCATTGTCTTTTGTATATTTTGCAATAAGAAACATCGTGCAAAAATGCATAATATGTTAACAATTTAAACCAAGAACGATTAAAGAAGAGCTTTTCAATTGATACAGCTACACCGGAAAACACACAAAGTAACTATATTTTTGAAAATCAGAAGTGGCAGATATAGCAAACAGCAGACACGTATCACTTCATCCAACTATCTGATGACCCACGCGGCGGCGAGGACTGTATCAGCAGATAAAGGGTCGGTGGTAGAAATACCAGAGTGACAATCTAATAAATTCTGATGCACTTAAAATATTTTGCACTCATCCATGCCATGCAAGGAAATACTGGAACTGTCTGCCTTCACTTTTCACACATTTCTGGCATCTGGTTATGAAAGTGTCAATTATTCTTAACTGTGTTTGAGAAATTAAATTGATATCTTGAAGGAAATTATTCTTTAGTTTGTCTAAAGTGTATGGGTACTCTTAATTTATGAATTCACTGTCCAAACCACACTAAGTGGCGTAAGACTCTAGGTCAACATAGCAATTCGCTAGATCCCCACCCGGTTCATGTAACCCGGCTGGTTTTGAGCGATGGCTTATTGACCGATGCAGTTCACCGCCAATGTATCGGTCATCAGATCGTTATCTTACTACAGCATTGTCTCATTGTCATTTCGTAAAACATTTCCTTTTGTGCTTATGGACTACGATAAAAAAATTAAAACGGACATTAAAATGTTGGTGAAGACAAGATTTGAACCAACTTTTAATCACACAACTTGTAAATACAGGCAATACTTTTAGTCGACAAAGATCGCTAAATGCTTTGCTTTCAAATTTTTCCAAGCCCATGAATAACTTTAAAGTGAAGCACCTAGAAAAATGTTCTTTTACCAATATTTAGGCTAGCAATATATTGTATTAAAGGAAAAAGTAACACAATAGTATGAAAAATAAACGTTTCACAAAATTTAAATATATACGAAAAATTAAAAATTATAAAAGAAAATCTGGAAAAAACAACATTTAGATGTTCTCAAATTTATAAGTTCCATATGCATTCATTTACGATGGTTAATTTTATTAGATACGTTTCTTTATGTGAAACCAGCATCAATATTTAAGGAACTTTTATAGTACGCTATGCTTAATAAAATGTTTTATCTAACATCTCACATTCTATTTTTAACGATAATTATATTGGGATCAATTACTTACCCAAATCATCATCTAGGTTTATTTCTCTATAGTGATATAACTTTTAAGACACATGTTTAAATGTCAGCATATATTTAATACCGAAGTTTCACGTCTACTCGGGTATTGAAATCACTGCAGCTATTCTGGTTAATAAAGTTTACTTTGCGTGGGTGTTTGGAATGTGAGAAAATAAAAGAAGCAAGCAAGAAGCAGCCGCCGCGTTAACTACCACCATCATCTCACGACCCGTCACAACTTTGCTGCACAAGAACAACCTGCAAGTCAGCCTCTTCTGTTGCCATTTTCTGTCACGGGAGAATTTATCTGCTTTTCATTGTAGTTTATATAAGTTTTTTTTAATAAAAATGAAATATATTATACACATTTTCTGGAGAAAATTGTTAATTCTTTCTAACTAATGGCCACAAATGTGATTTTGGGCTATATAACACGATACTATTCCGAGCTATCCCTCCCTTCTAAACAAAAATATCAAACATCCTATACTCATTTGGGTAATTAGGAATATTGGAACTCAGCATGGAGCATTAAAACAATGGGAGTTAAAAAAGAAGTAAAGATATAAAACATGGGCTTATAATACAAAAAGGAGTGCACACACAACACTGGACCCTTCCCTGACAGAAAGACACACATTTGAAAGATTCCATTTACAGAAAAACAAAACATTTATTTATAATCCATATACTGTTAAAAAGAGTAGACTTAGTAGATAAACATATTTGTTACATTAGCTCAAAGCTCACTTAAAATCTTAGAAAGACTTGTATTTACAACGTGATGTAAAAATTTTGTTAAGAGACAATTTATCACTTCAAAATACAAGAACAGAATACCAATAATTAAAATTAACAAATTATCCTTCAAATGAACAAACTTTAAAAATTATAGTCTGTCACCGCCATTTGCAGCTTATTTTTCTCAAAATACCCATAGGATTAAGATTTAGACTACAGGGTAGTCATAAATTTGGTGCACACTTAAGATAGACCATTCTCGCTGAGTGTTACTTCTTCACAATTTGACGTGTAGATTAAGTTGTTATATTCATTCAAATGCTTAATGAAAATCTTATCTTTGCTTCTTAAGTGAATCACTATTCGATTAATAAGAAAGAACGGAAAAGAAAATAAATGAAGATTACACAACAAATGACAAAACCTACTAAATTCATGTAGTACATAATAGGGCAAGTATATGGGTGCGATTTTGCGCTAATGTTTTTTTTTTAAAAACACATATAACAAATTATGAATATTATTACGGTATCCATTCTACAGGGATTTAACTTCTGTGCCCCCCACCCTTTGCCCACTGTATGTATAAATACATAGCTTAAGAAGTCTGTTTTACTCTATTTTTGGGATATGAAGTACCAATTTATTTCTCTTTCTTCCGTAAAATTCTTTAAATTCTTTAGGTTTACATTTCTCCGATATTGTCAATGCTTTGTGAGTGAGCAGCCATGAATATTAAAAATCACATTTCCCCCGATTATTTCTTTGGTCACTTCTGTTTAACTCCAGTTCTAGCAATCATAGGTTAAAATGAAACAGGCATTACCTTATAAAACTTTAAGTCTCCTTTCTGGCGATATTCTTCAGCGTCCTCCTAATTGCCCCACACATAATTCTAAATATTTTTACTTTGTTTTCAATCTCTAATTGTTTTAAATATGAAATGCAAAGCTCTAAATAGGTGAAACTCGTAACTTGCTCAAAAAAAAGTTTTATTAATTTCTATTAACACTATAAATGATTTATTTATAAAAACGCCACAGTTCTAGTATTGTTAAAAGAAGTTTAATTATAATATATTCCCCGTTTGATCATCTGCAGATATCATTACTTTTAGTTCTTTGTTTCTAACATTATTTTTCCTTAGGTTTTGTTCCCATCCACAAGTTAATGACATCGTTCATTTACAGATTAAAAAGTACTGTCAATAAGGGACGCCTCTGCTTAACTCCTTGATAATTTTTTTTCTCTTACCTATCTCTATGCCAATTTCTATCGTGATTTTGTTAAAATAACACAGGATACTTTCAATCACCAAATGGTTTGGGGTGCCTTGTCTTTCTAGTATTTCCTACAGTCAACTTTTGTTTACAACAGCAACCGTCTTTTCATAACCCAAAAATGGTAAATATGTTGGCAAGTTAAATTCTGAAGTTTTTGTATTGCCTGTTGTACATATTACATATAGTATCTATACATGAACGACCTAGTATAAATTAATTTTGTTCTTCTAATTCTAGTGTTTCAGTAATCATGTTTAGATGTCCAGCTACTATTTTGCATTCCCCTATAATTTCTATAACTATGTCTATTATATGGTGGAAGCCGTGAATGGCGAGTCCTATGATTGCGCGGTCTGCGTTTGGTTGCTGTTCCTCCATTGACGGATTCACGGATTCCACCATATAGGGAAGAAAAAAAAAAAGGAGGACATGATCTTTAAATGAACTCATCAAAGCGAACAAATAGATACTGTATGCTCATTCGTGTGTAACTTTGGTTTATTATTATAGCCATGTCTATTTCCACTTTTAAAAACAAGATGCATGTTATATGTAATAAAATAAGTCAATAACCCTATAACAACAGGGAGATATCTGAACTCCCTATTGTTATACGAAACATTTTAAGCATAGCTTACTAAAAGCTCCTTGCATATTGACGGTAGTTTTACATAATTATATGCAATAAAATTCATTTTTGGTTAAATGAACGCAAACTGGACTTAAAAATGTGATAAAATCTGGAAAATAAAACAATGAGGCTGATGTGGAGGTCTCGAAGGTGTCACCTATTACTGACTGTGAAATTTCAGGACTGTTGTAGATATTTGCAATTACCAAAGAGTCATTAAGATTTCGAGATGTAAGAAGAGTAACCACAAACTGTATGATTTGGATAAAATGTACACCATAAATGCTCTGTCAAAATTATTTGCCATCGTTGAAATGCGAACAAGGTGCCTTCATTCCGCTACGCACTCGAAGTTTATATATATGTAGTGTAAACCTCTTGACATTCGGTGGACGCGCGATTTCCTGCAATTTTCTGTATAAGTGCATGCTACACTTTCTACGGAAATATGCTGAAAGTGAGATATACTCTAGAACAAAGTATATTTATTTACGATTGTTATGTGCTAAGTAGAGAAGTACTGTAGAAGAGAATTTCGTGCTCAATTTTCAGGAGCAAAATCTCCATCGGGGAGTATCAATTTTCAGATAGGTGAATAATATTCAATCTCAAGGCATTTTCACAGACTAGAAACCGAGACCCCTCCCCCTAAAAACCGATTTTAATAGAGGATAAGCTTGATAAAACGGCCTATCGATTATTAACCTATTCGTTATCCTTTAACACAATTAGCGCAATTTGATGTATCTGTCGGCAGTGCAGTGTTGGTTGCTACTCAGCTACCGCATAAAATCACTAAACTGAAATAAGAACCATGGAGGCGCTGGAATAAAATATCAGCGGGCATTCAAAACATTTAGGTGAGTGTCTCAAACTCTTTAAAAACGATAGATTGTCTCATAGTGGAAGGCAGGCACTTCGAGCATTTACTATGATGGGTTATGAGTTCCGATCGCGCGACAGAATTTTCCTCGGCAAATGGCGAGGCCGTTATGCAGTAGCTTTCCGTCGGCAAAATCACTTTCCGATTGTGCAACATAATGAGAACCCTATGTATATAACTGCATATACACTTTCTGCATCAGACCGCCACGGGTGGCCGAGGCCTTTAAGGCCCGGACTCGTGAGCCGGAGGTCTGGGATTCGAATCCCGCCAGGACCGTCTTCCCTGACTGGGGATTTTTTCCAAGTTTTCCTCAGTCTTCATAACTGGCAAATGCCGGGGAAGTACCCTAAACTTAGGCCTGGAACGTTTTCTTCCTTAAAAAACACCCTTTCCCAATATATCATTTCATCTCATGTATCATCACTGTTCATCGCCTGTGGGACCTCAGTAGTAAAAAGGGCATTAAACACTACTAAAAAAAAAAACTTTCTGCATCATTCTGTACAACCTTTCCGCACAATAAGTGACGTTCTAAAGCATTTTAGGCAGATATTCTTGGCATTTCTTCAGAGATTTTAATGCCTTTACTTGTTAATTAACAGATTATATTATCAAAATAAAAGGGAGTTCTTGGTACAACATAACATATGCTTCTGCTGGGACAAAAAAAAAAAAAAAAAAAAAAAAAACTGACGTTATATAAAATCACTCTCAGTTTTAGAGTAGTCCACAGCAATTCACAAACCCCCCCCCCCCCAGTACCTTCAGCTAATACCAAATTGCCTGATAAGAGTAGCCGGGGCTGTAAAGGCATTAACAGAGAGTGAGAGATTCCCATTGCGGTTCGATTCCCGCCAAAACCGCCCTGCCTGAATTAGATATTTTCTAGATTTTCCCCAGTCTTCATCAATGGTAAACGAGGGGAGGTACTCTAAACTTGGGCCTGAAATGCTTCTTTCTTCCCAGATTCTTTCTCAACTTATTTCCCCTCAATAATGTTCAATGGCTACCGACTGTAATGCATTAAACCTATTAATAACACCAGGTCGCATACTTCACTTATTTCAAAGGCTAAGCCAATTTATACAGGTATCTATAAAATTGCTGTAATTGCTAATATCACTAAGTTTATTCTGCCGCTGGTGATGAAGCTTCTTACGTTCAATTATTAGTTTATTTAATGGCCTTTTGTCTGTCTATCAGTCACTCAGCATTTCTGTAGATCTGCCAGGGTTCAGTTTATATGTTTTGCAATTTTTGCATTACTACTGTAGCTTCTTCTAATGGTATATTTTAGGAAAGCTGCGTGTTACGCCTTACAACGAACCTATTGATTACACCATTCATCTAGAACAAGTTAATTCCTTTCTAAATTTTTCAAGCATTTCAACGTTGACTTTTCTGTGAATTTTAGAATTGGTTGCTACTGCTCATGAAAATGTATCGATCAGTTTCTTTAAACCTTTTGTTTTTCTCATCGCTTAAGATTAGACATTCATCAGATTTTCTAAAACCTGCAGTCCTTAGTTAAAAGCTATTCCATGGATTGCATCTCACCAATTTGCAGAATATACTTCATGCTCATCCAAGAATGAATTCAACACAAATTCTGCGGTTTTCGTACCCGGCGGGAAAAAACAAAAAAACAAAAAAACAAAAAACAAAACAAAACAAACAAACAAACAAAAAAAAACAAAAAAAAACTTTTATTTTAATCGTCTGGATTCCAGTAAAATAAAATTGTAATTTCTCTCTATGAATTGAAATACACATGTGTAGTGTTTGTGAAATTTGTTTTCATTTCAAACAATAATTAATACAAGCTTAAAGATTTATTCTTAAGTACTTACGAGTATATCCTACCTACATTATTACTCTTTTTTTTTAGAAAATATGTACTCTAAAATAGTAGTTTTGATGCTATTTCATGTTTATTAACATTATATCTGGCACATGTTTCTGCCTCATGTATTTGATGATTTCAATGAATTTTAGTTATAATATTTAGTCAGTATGGTTAGCTGTTACAATTCTATTTTTTTGTTGTGTTTATTTATCTCTGTGTGTTCAAAGAGAAGAAATTCTATATTTAACTTCTGCCATGGTGGTGGGGGATTGCATCGGCTAATAAGACATCGCTCCAGGCCAGCCAGGCTCTACGAGTTGGGGACGGGCAGAATTTACCGAACCGCTATGTTGGCTTCGAGTCTAACTCAATGTCTTTAAACAGGAATAAAACAGGGCATGTCTAACCTTAAAGTAATGCTAAATGGCAAATACGAGGCGTTGTTATTCTATCCCACAATGAATGATTCGTAGGTCTGTATTGAGTCCCGAGATTATGAGGTTAATGTGTAATTTCATAAGCAGATGCCAAAAGAGTGTGGAAAATGAATGAAAACAGGCAGTTTCAGCATCTATTTACGTGACTTGGATAAGTATGCCACTTTAGCGGCATATCGGCAGATGTCATGTCGGTTATCAGATAACTGAATTATTTGATATTTATTTTCAAATTGGTATAATGTGTAGTTTTAAGAAGTTTTGCCTATACTTTTGTTTTCGCCCTTTATATTCCATTACTCAGGACTTTATTTGAAAGTTAAGTACATTTATTACCATGCTAGGAATTATTTTTTAAACGTTAAAGTTTATTGTTATGCTTATACGGCTCCTTAACTATATCATGCGATTAGAACACATATTTTGCACTATGGAAATGCATAGTCGCATCCGACCATACAGTCCGGTATTTGTATGTACTTTCATATCGGCAGCAAATGCTAATTCTTTTACATATCGTTCTTGTAAGGTAATTCTTAACTTTCCAATCTGACGAGGTCAACAATGCGGACATTTTATTGGGCCAATGCCTTGTATATTTTTATTTTTTATTTCTTCTGTTTAGAAATCTTTAATAATTCAACATTACGTGTCACTAATATAGTTTTGTGATAATTTCTCTTTTGTAAATGTTGTCAAAGTTTAATAAGACATGTTTTTAATAATTAATACATGCTAGATTATTTCTAAATGCCATCTACAAACTCATTAATCTTCATGTAACTTTAATATTAAAAAGGTAAACATAAATGGGGCAGTTTATTAAGTTCTTCTGCTCTGGAGAGAACATCTCCAGTTTAAAAAAAAATCAATAATTTGAACTTCGATACTCAAGAATGGAGGCATAGAGCTTCAACTGTTTTCGGCCTCCAAATCACGCAAGAACAGCTAACACGAAACGTTTGTGAAGTATGTTTTTGGCGTGCCACACTTGTAAAGAAACTGACGGCTGAAACATGGTGAACACAAATAAGTAAAGCATTCCTTTCTACATTATTACATGTAGGATTTCTGTTCGACAACGAAACACTACTATAAACATTTTCCTTTGCTTATAGTACATTAAGCCGGGAGTGACTGGATGCTAATGCAGATCTGCAGATGGAGAGAGCAGAAAATCAAACGAATGCTGACAAAAACAAGTCACGAAAAAAAAAAAAAAAAAAAAAAAATGGCAGCATCGGCCCGGCTTGTACCAAGAAGCGGGAGGCTCCTTCGCGGTATTTTTATGGGCCATTCTGCCACCACAGTCATCGCTGTGGCAAAAATCCCCAAAAGAAGAGATAGCTTGACCACCACATTCTTGCAGCCAGCTTCTCGGTGTGGCTGTCACACACGCCGTTTCTGATGTGAGCCGCCATTCTTCAAATACCTGTTCTGCTGGACGGCACGCACCCTGCCTAAGAATGAACTTGGAGGAACAAAGGATTGATTACAATACTACTCCAACACACAATTTCTTCGCAGACAAAAACAAAATCCATTTGGAGGCTAGCCACCGAAAGTTAACAATCGAGCGAGCTTATTAGCAAGTATAAACGACGTCGCATCCATTAAGAGATCGAAAAGGCTAAGTAAAGTGTTGCAGTGCACAAGTATTCAAGTGCTATGTACTGTAACAACACGTTTGAACTTCTGCTTTATGAAGTAAGATGTGTAGGCAAGTTTCCATTAAAGGTATGGAACTTTCCAAACAAAGATAAATTCCTTCCGTTTGCTAGTTAATACAAATCTTCCTATTTCTATGAAAGGTCAGTTTTCTTAATGGCATATACCTTCCGAATTTTTAAGAGCACTGCGTACTGTATATTCCTACTTTTTAATTCTAGTTTCAGTAGACTAAAAACAGCAGAAAAGGTTCGTTTACAATGAGCCTCCTGCAGCGAGTATGTCTTATGCTGTAATATTGTATTCCGAATTTGTTTCACGTGTAAAAAAATAGGCAAAAAATAAATGTGTTACAAACATATCAATAAATGCTACCCAATCTAAGGGGAGTAGTTCCAACGTCACCTTTTCCTCATGTTAGAAAACTATTCGTTCAGTCTGTGTAGACTGAAAAGGTGCTGGCATACGATTTTTTTATACTTTATCTTGATATGGTAGATACTGCTGAGGGATGGTATTCATGGTTATAAAAAGTTACGAACCTTAATCTGTGTTTCAAAGTAATTTTCCTGCTTATATTTTACACAAGCGTATTCAAAATGGAGAAGCATGAATTTTGTGTTTTAATAAAATATTATTTTTTTGAAAGAGCCAATACCCGCAAAAACTAAGGCGAAGCTGGACAAACATTACGGCAAATTTGTACCTTCACAATGTATAAATGATTGGCGAGTATAGATTGGCCGAATGAGCACAAGCGATGCAGAACTTTCCGAGCTCCTGTTGAGATAACGGCTCCTAAAAATCTGAGAAAATCCACGACGTGGTGCTTAACGATCAAGACTGGAGGTATGAGAACTTCTGGAAATTTGGTTTATAATATTTTGCATAATAATTTCAAATGAAAAACTCTCAGCAAGGTGGGAGCTACGTTTGCTAAAGCAAAGAAAACAAGTTGTCATTCCCGCACAGAATTTGGGGCCATTTTAAATGGCTCGTGAGCGAGAGCTCTGGGGTTCGATTCCCTCCTGTTCTCCCTGAATACGGTTTTTTCCCCAGGTTTTTCCAACTTTTTAAACACCCTTTCAAAAAAGTTGGTTGCAACCGAAGAAAGCGTCTTGAAGAAGCTAAAAATCGATGGCGATAAATTTGGAATTGCCACAGCGTAATTTTAATTGGCTTTTGGAAAAAAGTAAAACCGTAACATTACTCTGAGCTACTGGAGCAATTAAACAGTGCGATCAAGAAGAATCACCCTCGTTTGGCGAAGAAAAATATGCTGTTTGAAATCCTTCCTCATCTCTTTACTCTCCAGATTTGACTCTCTCGGATTATTTCCTATTTCCCAACTGAAAAATGGCTAACAGAAAAGAAAAGGTTGTCGCCGAAACAAATGAGTATTTAGCAGAGCTGAAGAAATAGATTTTATAGATGGGATAAACAAATTTGAAAAGCTATGTTTAGAAATAAATAAATACATTTTAAAGTTATGTTTAGAAATATATATTCACAAACTTATCGAGCAGCCCTCGCAGCTTCCAATATTAGCTAGAACTGCAGACAGTGATCTTATTCAACAAGCTGCGACTTTGCTTTCTACAATGTAGCTTTTATCCTCAGCTTTCCAAACTCCCATTTGCGTACCAACTAATGCAATAGCAGCATGATCAACAACGATTTTACCACTTTTTGCTCATTCAACACTCAAACGCCAGTATTCCTTTGCAACACAATTAAATTACAAGTGGCAAGACTAATGCAATTCTGACCAATTGTTGTTGCGGATATATTCGCAAATCATTGGGCGAAATCTGTCCATTAACGGATTGACGAGCTAAAGAAGGCAGCAGCTACACATCACTCTCGGACACAAAAAGCAATGTTTGACAGCGGCAGGGACCCCGGCTACCTACCTGCACCTTGTTTTCATACCTTTGCGGCAACGAACGAAACCTTGCTAAAGCTGTGCCGCGATATATCTAATTATCTACCGGCCTCGGCCCTTGGTTGTACAGTAGTTTACGAACGTCGCAAGAGGAGCATATTCTGGGGAAATAGACGAAATACGAGTGAAAAGTATATTTTTTAATTATGGGACTTTTGAGAAATAACCACATAGCTACGTTCTAGCCATTTTTGAGCTACAACTGCAATACATAATTCAGTATTGTTTCTATTAATATTTAATATGAAAGCTTCATATTTATAGATCAAGAATATATTACATTATCAGCAGAATTCGGAAGTTCGGGCATTTATTTTAATTCAAATAGGCAGGCAAAAAAGCACTTAAAATACTGAAAACAGGCAGCAATATGATTAAAACAGGCATTTATTAAAAGTGAAAACAGAGTAATATCACGCATTATTACCGAAAATAGGCATTGAAGAGAATCAATTCTTTATCATTTAATTAAAGTACTTAAGCTTGCTTTTCTTGGTTACAAGCAACAACAAGAATTTTTCATAGTCAGCCGCTGGTCAGAGAGAACATTTTTCATCATGCTCCCATGATGAAAAATAGTTTCGTTCCACTGAAGTGATTGGAGCATATTTAAAACAAACTATTTTGGAAGAACTCACATCAGTTACAACAGAGCATTTACCTTTCAGGACATCATGGAAATGTTAATTAACAAAAGTAGAGTAGTTTTGAATAGTCCTGGCGAAAGAGCAAATGATGTGCAGTGGTTTCTGGTCGAATTCATTTTATGTTTATGCGTTTATAGGAGAATAAGGTTAGTATATCTCTTCCGTAATGAACACAATGTAGTGAGGTTTATTGCACAGCTATACCTTCTAATCTTTCTTGCTTGAGATTGTTTGTTACGTTTATGCAGCTGAGAAATTACTCCCACCACAGATTTCCTAGAATTGTCTTGCGCAGATCCATACAAGGTCATTCACCCGACTATTTAGAACTATAGTACTTCCCCCTTCCCTTTTTATTCTGGTATGCGCATGCCCGAGGTAATCCTGCCTTCCTTTTACCAATGAAAGTTTTGCTATTTAAAGAGCTTGAGAGAATAGGCTGAGGAGGAAATTTTTTTAATGCTTGAAAAGAAATAAATATATGAAAATATTGTGAATAAATATTGTGAGAGTCAACGAATTTTGCGCGAATTTCGGGCTCTTATTATCATAAGGCTGTTAAATAAAGAACGATCATAATTTATTTTGACAACGTACATATATTTATTTTAATACGATCATAATTTATTTTGATATTTATCATATAGTTCCGGTTAGATGCAATACACCTTGCCCGGCGTTTTTTTTTTCCTCCCCCAATCATGCTGGAAAATATTTCCCAAACAAGACGGATAATGCTTTCAAGATCCACTTTGCTATATGTGGTTTGCATTATCATGCAAAAGAATAGCACCGTTGCGATATAAGGGCGAATGTTCATTAGTTTTCAGCTATTCATGGAAACATTTTGGTTGTTAGAGTACAAAATGGCGCAGAGCACCGCGCATAGTTCACCAAACACAGAGCATAATCTTCTTTTGGTGCAGTGATGGTTTGGATTGTTTGAAAGATAGATTCATGGGCTTTAACCATTGGTGAGGGCGTATTGGAGTGTCGTAGAGTGCCCACTTCTCATCGCATTAGCAGCCTCTCAATATATATATATATATATTGTGACAACAATGCAAAATAGGCGTTTATATCTTTTTCCTAGCAACTCCTCGGGTTTTTAACATTGTTAAAACAGAAATTACAATTAAAAATTGTAATGAATAATCAGGAAAAGATTTCCCAAAACGAATTAATAAGTATACTCCTGCTGACCCGGCTATACTCAGGGCGCCAGAGAAAGAGGAAATCTCCGGGTTTAATTTTAATCCTGTATTGGAATAACTTTGATGAAGGAAGAATGCTATTTTTAAACTTTCTCGTAGTATGACGTTCTAACACGGTAGCTTAGTAGCTTCTAACAAACCACGTCCTCTTAGATCATTGCAGTTAATCACGGCCTATTCGATTGGCTGCTGCATATACCTTTAATATTCACTAATCCTTTTTTCATCTTGATTTGTGGTCATACTTGCTTCGCAGACCCAAGGTCGCGAGTTCAAACTTGACGAGGGTCGTTGAACTTTAAGGCGCAAAAATCTTAAGTATGGCTTTCTTTGGAAGGGAAATAAGCCATTGGTCCCGTGTCGTAGATTTATGGCACATTAAAGTACTTCCAGTTTAAAAGAAGAGGCCTTTGATCAAAATATATTTGCCAGTTTCTCGCTGAACTGGATGGGACGCCAATGATTAAATATGCTCTACAGTGCCCTTACATAATATAAACCTAATTTTATCCAAATAGTGTAATGTTCCAGATATACCATAAAATGAAAAGTATTAAATATATTCACAAATAGGAATATCTTCGGGGCAGGATTTTCTGGCAATTGGTAACCTTGTCCTCGAGGGTTTCATTGCTTTCCTCGAACTTAGCGAAACATCTTCATTAGCGTCGGTCCTGGTGGTGTAGTGGTTACCATACTTGCCTCCTACACCCAAGATCGCGGGTTCGAACCCGGCCAGGACCGATGGATTTTTTCGGGCGTAAAAATCCTAAGTATGGCTTCCTTCGGAAGGGAAGTAAAGCCGTGGGTCCCATGTCGTACATTTATGGCACGATAAAGAACCTCAAGCCTGAAAGAGAGGCCTCTGAGCAAAATTTGTCGGCCGTTTCACGCCCCGAGTTGAATGGGACGCTGATGACCTGAGATGTTAAAGAGCGTCCATAAATAAATCAATCAAAAAAAATCTTCATTAGCATCGATGCCTGGCATATTTTCCACGCCCGACCCGCTTCTCGGAATAATGGCTGACACTATGAAAAATTGAATCACTTGACGTTACCTGCAGACCAAATTCTTGAGCGGTAGAGCTGCAGTCCCGAGCGGCAGTGGAGAGACTCGAACTCCTCAGTCGCGAACGGGAGCTCGTTTGCGTGACCGCATGTAAGGTGTAACTATTGCATGTATTAATTTTTTGTTAACGGTAATGTAACTATGTGTTGTCCTCCGTGACTTTCTGGCTGCAATATGCTGTACCCGATAACAAAAATGGCTTTTTCAACTTTTACACGCGTTGTCTTATTGGAATTCGCAATTAATTCACACACATACACACACTTAGCTTAACGCTAACCTCGGGTAAATCCTAGAAACCGATGGACCCAGTGGTTTACTGCGGCCTACGTTCGTCTCCTTTTCGTAAATACAAGTTGAGAGGGGCGTGTAAATCACTGTAATAGTGGCAAATCTCCTTTGATTGCAGTAGGAAAAAAAAAAATCATAAATATCAATTTATATTGTGTGCATGGTACAATGTTAGGGAGTTAATGATTGTAATGGTAGCAAATCTCTAACTCCGGCAGGAAAAAAAAACAAAGCATAAGAATGTTACAATTCGAGCCCTCTACCTTTACAACAACAGTATGAAGTTCGTACCGACTCAGCTATTACGTCGCTGTGTTTTAGTACTTAAATCTAGCTATTATCTTGAAAGTTGCACTACCTTCGGCTTTCTCCGCTAACGCTCGGGACTGTAGCTCTACCGCTCATGAATTTGAGGTGGGGTAACGTCAACTAATTGAACCTACCAGCTTAACAGTCTAACTCTCAACAATAATCCGTTTCCCGCCTTAACTTTATTTGTTGTGCACTAAATTGCTGACAACGCTTGAAATATAAGCATCACTAAAAAAAACTGGCACAACTTTTTTGTCAGCCGTAATCTAGTTAACTGTTTTTTTCTACAATTGAGATTAAAAATGTTTGAGCGAACAATGAACTTGCTTTGTTTCAAAAGTTTCCTCTGGGTGTTGAAACACTCGATGCATATTTACGAACATTCTCATTAGTAGTGAAACGTCTCAATGCAACCACCTTAATGAAGCTGTGTTCGAAAGCTTATAAGAAAGCATCTGCCACTACAGATGTATCATTTATTTGCTCTGGTCATTAAAACTTGGAGGACTCTGGCATATGCTGTATAAGGAATTCCTTCCACATGTGTGTTTTGATAGAATCTGCACATGAGGTGGGTTGCAAGAATGAATGAGTGGGAGCAAACTGGATGTTGATACGCATCGGTCCATTCAGAAACACAACTTTTTTTTATTCTAAAATTCCTATAGACAAGACGTTTTGTCTCTGGACGAAACAGATGGCAGAAAACTGGGCTTAGAAAAGATTCGCTCAAAAACAAATGAGCCCTGTGTTTTTATTTATGTATCACGGTGCGATCTTAATCCCCATTATCCTTTACTTGTTACGGGGAATGCTGCAACGGCATCCAAACAAATTCATGGAATGTTTCTTTGTTAAACAAATGAGTACAATGTACTCGGAATGTAGGGCTCTGACGCTTTCTTTCTGGTTGCAAGAATACAGTTATCAGTCTATCGTACAGGTTTGAGCTCAAAATGCCATTATTATCACGATATTATCCCCCATTCCGACTACTTTCCAATACCATTCTCGCAAATATCTTATTCTACTAGCCTCTACCTTTGTGAGGAATGTTTTAGCAACGACCTGGTTAAACCGAGCTCCAATTTTGTTTGCCTTGCTACATATATTTACGCCCTTTCTTGGTTTTAAAGAATAATTTCAAAGGATTTCGGTGCTTAAGGGATTTTAGTTATGGCTTATACAGTAAAATAGAATGTTTATGTATGATCTTCTAATATTAATAATAATACGCATCAACACATTTACATTTACAAAAGCTGGTTTAACGCCGTTAACTACAAGTATATAAATAATAGTAATATAACAGCACGTCTTCAACTTTTCTGTTTAGCATTATCGAAAGGTTTGCTCTTTGATGTTCTACCTAGCATGGATATAACGGTCTTCGGTTAAATGGGATCTGTAATACATTTTGCATTATTGGAATATTGCTGTTTATTTTTTTAGTAATATTGGGGGAAATTTTTTTTTTTTCTTGTTCTTTGCTGTTTTATCCAATTCTCTTCATCTTTCCAACTTAACTTAGCCTTTAATTAGAATTTTAGAAAGCGTTTTATATATTCTTACACTTTACTCTTCTCAGCATCTTTGGCAGTTTATCAGCTACTTCATAGCCATAATACTATCGAATGCCAACTGAAAGTGTAATTTTTAGTGCTTTTAGTGTTCTTAGTTACGATTTTATTTTCTCTATTTTATATTTTTATATTTATGTCCTCATGTTATTTTAATATTGTAGTTTTATTTTTCCATTTGTTAATATTAGTAAATAGTACGTGACATTTCTTTCAACTCAAAGCATTTAAATCGAGTATTTTAAGAAGAGTTTTTTATTTTTTTTTACAAATAACATTTAGAAAAAAGCATGTGCAAATATGAGCTCGTTCTTTACATCTGTTCGTCGCTCTTCTCTCATTATTTTAAATGACATCTCTGCACTTAGTCCATCTTTTACTTGCCCTAATTTCTAAATATAGCCTTATCCTAACCAAAGAATATAAAACTCCTATATGATGGATGGGCTTTCTGTTCCTTTTATAGCTTAAGTATCAATACAATGTGATAAGCTGGTAGAACCATATGCCTATAAAGGTAAATGCTTTATGTTCTTATGATCTTTTTACTTGTTCTAAAACAAAAAATGATCGTATGCTTTATTGGTTATTCTATCAGTTTTGTACCAGGTATGCAAACCTAGTAATCCTAATTATTTCATTTTAAAACGTAACATTTATTTCATGATTAACAAATTCAAAATTTAGACAAAATACAAGCATATGTTATTATTGCTAATCGATGTCAACAGTGACGTAGAATATTCTGTTCCTTACATTTTTTAAAAATTGACTAAAGCAGATAAATATAGCAGTATATTAAAAAGAATATCAAAACTAAATTGCTCTAAATTATAATTTTCTGAGGTAAGGCTTTCGGGAACATCTCGAGACAGAAATAGGCAAACAGAGGTGTAAACAGTTTTCTAACGATATAGTTTTATTTTAAGAATTCATAGAATAAGAATGTGTTTACTAGAAGAACAGTAATAACGGAATTTTAGAACTCTCTATGCCTTTCATTAACATGGTTTCTGGGAATCATCCGACTTGCTGTCTATTCATTTAAGTTAAAAGCTACACATAAGCAGAAGCACATTATCATTGGTGCATGACCAAATTTTCGCAATAATTGACTCTTTATTTTAGTGTCCCTTCGTCTCTATTCCCCTATACATACAAGAATTTAGAATATGCATGGTGGAGTAAATACATTTTATGAAATCAATTCACTGGTATAATTTAAACTAACAAAAATTAAAACCGTCCATTTAATGTGCGAACATTTTCTTTTTTCAGCAGCAGCCTTTACAAGTTTACACAAGTAAAGTTGAAGGAACGGTACAGTGTTTTTTTATTGTTATTATTTTAATACTGCCCTTCTAGGTTTTTCTTGTTTGGCGTTTTACTCAATTAGTAACTTTCATTTCAATGCTGGTACCGTCTACAACTCAGGAATGTAGCGGTTTTTAGCTATCTATTATACATTCACTCTTAGAGCGATCCTAACTTCAATAAACAATGTATGCTTCCGCAATTCGCGCCAAGAATACTCCAGATTGTAAGCATAAGCGACGTAATGACAAGAGAGCGCCGGTAAATTCTGAGGTTAGGTTTATTATCTCCTTTATTGCGAATGGCGAATAGTTTTCGCAGAACTCTGAAAACACGTTTAAAATAATTGTTTTCTTGCCACTTGTTAAAGGCTTGCCCGGTTTATGCCTTACATAACATACCTCCGTAGAAATAGCAGCATGCGATCCATTTATCGTCAGCCAAAAGTGAGCTGCTTGCGCCTTCCCTGTTTAAGCAACCGTTGAATCAGGCGAGCTGCATCTTGGGAGTTGGACGGCATCAATTTGCAACTTCGAAATTCAACTTCATTAAGCAGCAGTAATTAAATTCAAGTCATAAGTATTGCTTTTTTGTATAATAGATGTTATTTATTACTGAACCCATTCTCAAATTTAGATTGCTAACATGGAACTATTTTCCATGCGTGCATTGCCATTCTGTTGTACTTGGCTGCACACAATCATGCCAGTGACGTCACGCCACGTGATATTGTTTTGATTGGGATCACTTAAGAACGAATCCAGGGAATAGTGACCATGTGTTGTATGCACTCTACGAAAGCCTAATAAGTAGGGCATAAATATGAGACCTCGATTCTTTATTATGTATATTTATTTCTTTATTACACTTTACATTATACCTTATATACTATAACTTAAGGAAAACCCGTATATGATTCGAAATTAAAAAAGAAACGTTATTTTGTGATTACTGACCTGACTGTTCGTATATAGTTCCGCTGCTGCGATCTTCCAATCAAAACGAACTAGCGCGGTGGGTTACTTGCGCCCGATAATTAAGTAGCCCTTTTCTTCCGATGAATATAATTTATAGGAATGCAGACATAAAGAAATACTTGTATCGCACTGTGAAAGAAAATTAAATGCTTTAGAATCCAGAGTAAGAAAAAATAATTAAACTAGCATTGGCGCGAGATGTTACAGTAGAAGTAGAAACATTTATATTACATACAAAACAAATGATGAGTGCACATCCTTTATTCGCCTATGAAAAAAAAAAAAAATATACGTTATTTGGCTTTTTGCTTGCTGCTCTCAGCGCTGAAGTTTAATATTTGCGAACATTATCCTAATTAACTTACTGTATAAATATGTATCAGTCTTTTCATATTTTCATAATAACTAAAAGCAATTTTGGAAAACACTGACAGAAAAGGGGATATAGCACAACATTTGGAAATATACTGCAATTTGTCGAATGATAAGTTAATCTTTAATATGCACAGAAGATTTGGAAATAAAAGGCAAAAGCACATTCGAACAAAAAAGAAAAAGTAAATTGATTTAGTGCCTCCAGAATAAATGTAAAATAAACAAATACATAAATAAACTAAAATAAATAAAAATATATTAATAATAATAATAATAATAATAATAATAATAATAATAATAATAATCTCAAACCTTCTTTACTGCTAGGTATGACCGAAATCGTTAAGGCACGGACTTGTGAGCGGGATGTTGTGTTTAACGCCCGTTTTTACTACTGAGGCACCACAGGCGGTGGACACTGATGATACATGAAATGAAATTATATATTAGGAAAGGATTTTTTTTTTTTTTAAGGAAGGAAGCGTTCCAGGCCTAAGTTTAGGTACCTCCCCGGCATTTGCCAGTTATGAAGACTGAGGAAAACCTGGAAAAAACCCCAGTCAGGGAGGACGGTCCTGGCGGGATTCGAACCGCAGACCTCCCGCTCACGAGTCCATGCCTTAACGACCTCGGCCACCCGTGGCGGTGCCTGTGAGCGGGATGTCTGGGGTTCGATCCCCCCAGGACCATCCTCCCTGACTGTGGTTTTTTCCATATTTTTCTCAGTCCTCATAAATGGCAAATGTCTGGGAAATACCCTAAACTTATTCCTGGAATGTTTCCTTCCTTTAAAAAAATTTCTTTCCCAATTTATCATTTCATTTCATACCTAACCAGTGTTCACAGCCTGTGGTGCCTTAATTATGATAAAAATTGAGACAGGATATTTCTGATAAAAATTAGGGAAATTCATTCACTTTTTGCCAAAAAAAATATGGGAAACTTAAACGTTAATACACCCAAATCTTGGAGTGGGCTGGGTTCAATATTATTTTCACAAGTGTAGCACATGGGTCATTCTTGCACATAATTGGGAAAGTCATAAAAATAAATGCTTCCAGCCAAACAAAACATAAAGGAAAAGTACAGAGGAAGTTAATTGTGTGTTAAACATATGATTATAATATGTATTCTTTCATCAACAACCTGTGCTTTCAATAGTCTAATGGACAATTAAAATACAATATCAGAACATGCATATAATACAATAGGCTCTTCAAATCACATAAAACTATTCAATATCTTAGGTTCAACAATGCTCATATTTTTGTGAAGATCTGACATATCTGAGAATATTAGTCACATTTTCATAACATAATTAAAGTCATGAAGACTCAGATGAGCTTAGGATTATTTGTGATGACTAAGCAGAGCATTTGACTATTGATGATAATTATAAACTTGTACAAGCCACAGTTATCAAAACTTTTATTAAAAATACAGTTTGCTCCGCTTAGAGGTGCCGAGAAATAAGTGATTATATGAAGTATAAATAATGATTTATTAGTATGTTTTTGGCATAACTTGACGTAGAAACTCTCCAAGATTAAGAGGATAGTCAACACAACTCCAGTGGTCTGCAGACGTCTAGATTCCACTTATTTCACCCAAGGTGAACATGGCTTTGAACATATACACCATATCCTACATACCAAAGGCATGGGTTCGCGTTAAACAATGGCGTACATGCACATGAACACGCATGTAAACGACGTTCACATTATTCTTGTACAAATTGGAGAGGTTTTTGTGTCTTGTAAGATGCAAACCATAGCAATATTTTCCTCTGTTTTTAAAATGCGGAACATTTATTTTTGGTATCTTTAAGCGAAATGTTCTATACAAATTTAAAACAGAGTATTTGTACTAAACATTTCATTACATAAATGAGGTAAACGCATCTTCTAAAAAGGCCAGTAGATCAAAGGTTAGATACTATTACAAAAATATAAAAAAACTTTGAAGCAAACAGAGGTTAACCAAAATTCCTAATTGCATCTGTTCCTATAGTTCTTAATTTTTTTTTTTTCATTTCCTCTTATACCCAGCTAACACATTCTCTCTACAGGGCAAAACATGCAAGATTGTGATGAGCTTGACTAAGAGTCAAAATGTGGCCTTCGGGTTGACAGACGAAGACAATCGAAGGCGCTGCCGCATCTGGTGTTCCAATAAAAACGTGTCCGATGCTGCCTTTCTGAAGTTCTCTCCTTCCGCGGAGAGAAATATTTCAAAGTTTTTGCAAACTTTTACACAAGGGGAAGCCGGAGAGAAATGGAATCAAATCACGAGGTTACTTTTGTTTCCCATGACATTTCCACTTCCAGTACACGGGCCTTACGTTTCTGTTCCTTTCATTTTCTTTGTAACGACACATTTTTAAACCGTAATTGATGGATTAAGCCTCAGTGGAATTCACAGAGGGGAAAGCGGCATGTAGGGGGAGGGGGTTTAAATTCGTTTCGTGGTCCATCATTCCATCCATTCGAAATGCGTTAGAAGAGTAAAGATAACAAAAAAAAAAAAAAAAAAAATTGAAACTTTTTATTTTCTTTCGCTCTTCACTAAACACAGAATTGTAGCACGAGGATTGACTTTCTTTGTTCAGATGGTGGGTGGCAGAGAAGTTCAGCTATTTGAAAAGGGAGGGGAGGGGAAGGCAAAGCAGAAATTGGAAATGGGGCACAAAAAAAGAAACACATCATTATCGGATATATAGCCAAGCAAAGTGAGACGAAAATATCGCGCAAAAAGTAACAGGAGGGAATTTGTATTACATATGCTAATTCCACATCTCAAAAAAATTGTAATATTTCAGTTTTAAGCATTAGATAGAAAAGCTCCTTGTAAGTTTTATTGGATCGTATTAATAGATTTCACGTTAACCCTTAGTAAGTTAATCTCGATTAAAGTCAGACTAAAATTATGATTTCCATAGACGCTGAATAATCCAGGACAAGATGTGGTGGATCTATACATTGTTACCTTGCCGAGGCTTATTTTTACGCATGAACAAGTACCGAGGGTGCCCTAAAGTGTATACACACTTTCACAGTAGATCTCTATTTAATATATTCCAAAGTTGCACAGAAAAACCACAGTAATGTGGAGTATGATGTTCTGTAAACAGATGTGATTCACATTATGATAGCGTTGCTACGTGACAGGTAAATCAACAATGAACAAATGAAACCAACATCTTATATTGTTCTGTAAACAGGTGTGACTAACGTTACGTCATGATAGCGTGGCTACAACAAAATGGAGCCAAGATTATCATTTGGACAGCGGAAAGCAATTTTGAAATGGTATTGGAAAACCGAGAATGTTATTAAGTTCAAAGGCAATGGAGACGTGTGTACAGAATAGAACCGCCAACGCGAGTAACAATTGCAGGCATTCGACACAAATTTGAGAATTGTGGTACCGTATACCGTAGAAAACCAGCTACACTGGCAGCACTTCGGGAAGAAATTGAAACGGCATGTGCTGAGGACACTTTCGCAAACGTTGCTCAACCAGTAGTTCAACGTACTCAGAAGTGTATCGACATCGATGGTGGATATTTTGAACAACTGTTGTAACTGTAAAAGTTTAAGATGATTAGTACTGATCATTTTCTGTTTGTGTAAATTTAGTTTTGTTATGTTGACGCAGTTTTTTCTTTGCTTGAAGTGCGTATACATTTTGGCACCCTCTGTATATAGAAAAAAGAAGCATGAAAGGATATCTTCTCTTCTAGTATTTATTATAGGATGTGTGTGTGTCATATACGGCGCTAATAACCTATTTTATAAATAACCTATAACATATAACAGGTAATTGCTAAGACATATTAAAAAAAAGTTTTCATTTAAAAGACATTTCTTCATGACATCTATGCCGGTTGGTGTAGTTAATGAAGGTGATAGTTTGGATAAGGGTATATAATGGATTAAAATAAATTTTAGTTAATGTAATAATGGAAGTTTTAAAACTTTGTTATTTTTGGTATACAAAACCAATGTTTTACTTAAACTATTAAAACTTAACTGTGGGATATATAATTCCATGTATAATAATTAACAAAAATATTGACCGCCTAATTGTAGATGGGCAATACGCATTTAATCAAAATTTTAGTAATTTTGTTGCAATTGAAACAGAAATATATAAATTACTTATTTTAATACTAAAAACCAATTACATCTATAATTTACTAAAATATTCAAATTTTGCAAGTGAAATTTTGGGTGGCCAACCCTGAGACCAAACTTTTGAATGAAAGAGTGGCGATCACGTTCCCTACAATTGAACGATTTTTGGTTGACCCGCAGATACATGAACATTTGATATGGTTCTTCGAGGGAATGAAAAAGCATGCTGGGAATTTTTCGTCATTTCCTGAGCAACAGAAGACCTGAACAGTACGAGGATTTTTTAAGTTACAATCTCGCAGCACTGCGAACAAGTACATGCGCAGAACAGAATTTATGCTCAACCATGGTGTTGAGCACAGCAGCACAGTCGTGAAGCAAGAAAGGCGGCCAATATCAGGACGTTATAGGGCAGGTTGATGAAATAGCTCGTGATTATAATTTTTCGGAAGCTGTAAAACATCTACATGGATAAAGATATGCCAATTATGAACATGTACAAACAAGAGTTCTGCAATGGCTCCATAACAAATGAACGGGGTTTATTGTCAAGAAACAAACCAGTCAGTGAAGCGGTCAAACAAGAGTTTACAGAGACTGGGTAATTATGTTGAAAAAATAGTGCGTTGTATCAGTGTCATTTTGTATTGTAATATCTATATCAATAACATTTTCGTTTCTGAAATCATTTTAATAGGTTAGAGTAAGTCACTAAAACTCCTTTCATCTGATTCTTTCCCCAAAATGGTGAAGTAATGAATGGCAAACTTGGGAAACACTTGCACTAGCACATTTCAACAAAGGAAAGAGGGCAAATGGAATGCGTCTGTACTTGACGGCCAACTATGCTGGAATGTGACGAGAGATAGCAAAAAAAAGAGAAAAAGAGAGAGAGAGAGAGAAAGAAAGAGAGAGAGAGAGAAAAAGAAAGAAAAAGAAAAAAAAGAGAAATGAAATGAAATACAAAAAACGGTTAGGGGGAGAAGTATTTACATCAATGTCAGATGTACAAATCATTTGGACAAAACAGAACAGATAAATGAATAAAATAATTATATAAGTTACTCTCTATTTGTAATTCTAGATATATAAACTGTAGCAAAATATTATTTTAATCCTTTTTTTTCAGAAAATGAATGATATAGTTTTCAATTTGGAGCTCGTAGAAATATACTTGTATATATTCTATTTCACACTCTCCTTTTAGTAAAAATAGCTAATTCATAGTGGAAACAAGAATGTTTCATTTTTATGCTAGTTTATGTACTGGCAGTTAGTGTATTTATGTTATGCTTCAGAGAGGATTAAACGTTGCACATTTTCTACAGTGATTCTAATAACGTAATATTTTAATTGCTTGCTTTTAGTGTGTAAAATGTAGTAAAAGAATTTTTGAAGCGAAGTTAAACATTTTTAAATGCAAAGCACTTAACTTGTACGTCTCTATGTATAACAGCTGAACTTAGAGGGCCCTTAAGTAATACATTTGGTAATTTATTAGCGATGAAAACGAGGCGTGAGGTTCGTCGAGGCCAAAGGAAGGAAGGAAGGGGGTATAGCTAAAAGTGGTCCAGACGCCGTAAAGCAATCTCCGTCATTGTTTTGAGCTTTTTATTTCCTGAAAGTATAATTATAAATTGTACTACAAGAAGAAGAATATTATCCTTTGGATTCGCCACCCCGGAGTTAAAATTTATGGCAAATCTAAAAGTTTGGAGGCTGGAATGGGAGTGTGTTTCGCATGTGTTAAGAGAAAACACACACTCCCGAGGCTTGTTTTACGACTTTCCAGTTCAATATTATACTCGTATATTCCCGCGACATTAATGTTAGCACTGGTTACGTTGCTGTAAAATTTATGAACAGTATCTCGTAGTATTTGGCAAGGGTAACAAGACAATAAAAGTGCCAAAGATTCCCTGTGCAAATAAACATGTATGAAACGTGTTAAGGACACATTAGAGGCACAGCTGAATGTAAAACTTATGCATAGCAAGAGTTTCGCCTGTCTTTGTCACCAGACCGTAAGAAAATAGGTATCTAAAACTTCCGCAAAAATAAGTAAATGTTGAAGCAAGACGAAATAGCTTTACCTCGGGAATTACATGCAAATTATTGTCAAATTTAAACTGAAATGTGTAGTTTAAACATTCTGTATATAAACAAAAGCCCATAACTAATTATCATGCTAGGATTTATATGTAAAAAGTGATTATGAATGTTCGCATACTTATGGAGTAAACATTTTATAAAATGGTGCAAAATAATACAAATAGCAACTGTATTTTGATGTTTTCATGCTAATAAAAAGCCCTGTTAAAGAAAGTTAAATTGGAATTAAAATAATTAGAAAATGTTTATGCTAGATGATTCATCTTAGTCTTTCTAGAACTACTGCCTATTTACGAAGGAGTTCGTTACAAAAAAATGTATAACCTTTTTAAAAGTGAAACAATGTTTATGTTGTCTCTTAAAATACTAACCTCATTGTAGAAGAAGATCTAATCTTCAGGAAAATGTCTATCTTTAAAGAATGCAACCTAACCAAGTTGTTTCAAATCTGGCGCTGAGTGAGAAACTTCCTTCGTTAGTTCGTTGTGCGGAACATTGCAATTTGTCAGCAGTGTAAAGGTGAACACACACGATGACATACACTAAGTGTGAATTAGGGCAAAAGCCGTAATGAATTACAATTAACATCATTAGCATCAGACACCAAGTATTCGATAATTCTGCCTGTCACAATTAATCTTGATCAGTCCAGCGTTTAGGTCTTCCAATGTCTCTCCTGCCCACAGAATGATATTCACAAAGCGTGTGATGGGTCCAAGTATTTTCATTGTCATTTTCAGTTGTTCCTGTACGTGTCAATGTTTTCATTTATTTAAAAAAAAAACTCTTGAGGGGATGCCTTCAATTCTTGTGCGATATACTCCAGAAATTACATTTAATTTGATTAATATGTTAATTTATCTTTTTTTTCTCATAACCCATGGTTTACTTTAAGAGATAGATAAACTTTTAGTATTATTCTTTTGGTGCACTTGTTACAAGAGCTTTATTAAATGTATCACATCCTCGAAAGAGCACCGCTTATTTCCTCATTTTTAGTATACCTCACTAACCAAATGACTGCAATCCTGATCCCTATATATCTTCTACATCGTGAATTCTAACAAGGGGGGAGTTTACGATAGGACGCTGTTGCGATGACCAGGGAGAGAAGTTGTGCATTTTGACCCGCTTACGTCTCTCGATAGACTGAAGTTTCTTCCTTACGAAAACCTCCGAACATTGCAGCTATGTATCTTTCACACATGCCAGACCAGCGCGCAATTAACTCGCAATTGTTGACTTCAGGAACACTTTGTTACAATAATGACGATCTCATTATTAGTATTTTAATTATTAAGCCTCATTATTAACGCATTGTTTCCAATACTAACCCTCGCCCCATGCCACAATATAATTGAGTCTTTATAATTTGCCTTTATGGTCAATATTTTTACATATATCATCGTTGTTCCGAGAAATTTAAATTTATTAATATTATCTACTGTTACTTAGTTTAGATCGAATTGCATTTTTGATAAGCCACAATTTTAAGAAAATTTCAACATATATGTTCGTGGGTATTTTAGAGAGATCATAAAGTTCTTTCTGCATATTATCCTCATTACGTGAGACAATCACTTCATCAGCAAAGATCATTGTTATTATTGAAGCTTGTGAATAATATGTAAGTTTATTTAACCATTAACTAATCATTTCCACCTTGTAATGTTGTATAATTTTTGCTGCAATGACGCACACCTAGATTGATTTCTTCTGCTGTACTTGGACGAGGGCCTGAGATGCAGTTAGTTTAATAAGCTGATATGCTTAAACTTTCTTCTTTGAAATGTTTTAGTTTATTAAATGCCTTTATGTAATCTGTAAATAAAATGTGTGTTTCTTTGTTGAGTTGGTTATATTTTTCTGTAATTTGATGCAATGTGAATATGCTGTCAGCATAACTTCCTGTTCTGAAGCTGTTTGTTAGTCTAATATAATGAAAAGGATAATAATAATAATAATAATAATAATAACAACTGGGAGGCTGGTAAGCAAATGTTATATTTCGGATAACTGTGTAACCTTCTAGGAATAAAAGGCTATGCAGTTATTCGAAGTTAAGCGTTATATTCTTCATGGACTATTAATAAATCATATATGATGGTAAGAATAAATTATGTAAGTATGAACGGATCAAAATGGTCGTATTTTTTACTCAAAATGAAACAAAAAAGAAAGATACAAACCTTTTTCAGAATTTTAATAAA
Organism: Metallyticus violacea; assembly: GCA_030762175.1. Taxonomy (NCBI): domain Eukaryota; kingdom Metazoa; phylum Arthropoda; class Insecta; order Mantodea; family Metallyticidae; genus Metallyticus; species Metallyticus violacea. Next base: position 65,688,137 of record CM060836.1, read on the forward strand.
AAAAGACCACCCTAGGAGGCCCCGATGTTTCTCTCCAAGTTCTTGTTTAGATGCCGACATTCTTTCCTACAGAATTTCTCATATGTTGTCTGCATTACATTGGTGATTTATCATATCCTGGGATTCTTGTCGGATTCAGACGCTCGTATATTATTTAATCTGCATATTTTTAACCCTAAGGAACCAATCTCAGGAGTCGCCGCCGTCGTTTTCCCTCACGACTTGTGCGAGTCCTCTCGTCAGAACGAATCTACCTCTCTAGCTGTAGCTGGAGGCTGTTTAATTTGACGCCTCGTTTGCTCTGACACCTCCTCCACCCTCTCGCCCCGGATCTTCAGCTCTATCATGTCATCCCCAGCGCTCTGCGCAGGAGTGCCATTTCAAAAACATCCTTTAGGTACGTTCGAAAAAAAAAAAAAAAAAGTGACATTAGGAACGCTACTGGAAATTGCAATAGAAGCATAGCTTTGGCATTAACAAGCCAGTTTCTTGAAACAGGATTGACTTTTAACAAGTAAAGCAAAATGAATTTCTTCAAGATTTTAGTGCATGATAAAATATGATTAGAAATTAAAATCCGAAATATCTTTCTAAGATATCTTTGCAAAACCTATTTTTATTGGGATATTGTAACTGCGGAAAACCGTGAAGAAAACTCATTGAAAACTATGGTAGTAAAACAAACAAATATGTAATATAGGGTGTTTCAATGCATTATTTATATCAGCAGATATAAAACACTGAATTCGCGGATATAAAGGCTCATATTTTCAGTGAAGTAAATGCAGATAATCATGCTATCGCTTATTATATAGATTAAAGGACGTTAATTAGGATGTAAGGCTGCATGCTCATTAACTTAACGACACAATAATCACGTAACATTTAGAAGTTTCTTAAGCATGCTTCAAATGAGAGTCACTAAACCAGTTTTCGGTTAAGGGAAAACTGGAAGGGTTGTAAGTTTCATATTGGCAGCAATGGAAAAAGCGAGTCCTGATTGGTAAATAGTGGAAAAAGACAGGGTATTAAAACTGTAAGATTATAAGGCTCATGTGTGTTAATGTGTTAACTTTTATTGACGAACTGAAATATATCTTTATTTAAAGTACCGCACAGTCTGTTACGTAGATAGCTGATCACCAATAATACATTCGAAGGCTTAGTCTGCCTTGATTTTCGAAATCACTTTCAGGGAGAGGTGAAGAGGATTGTTTCATGCAGTTTCGTTATGGGTATGATAGCCTTGGTCTCAGTCCTAATCTGGACTTTTGTAGAATCTGAAACCCAGCGGAAGGACCGGGATGCATATGATATCATTTTAAAATATAGTATTTTGCCCTCTTTGTTGTATTGTGGCTATATGGAATAATGCAATTATATTATTTTAACAATAAAATGATTTATTATGATTTAATACTTTCAAAACTTATTCTTAAACTACCTCAATCGTATCTTAGTTTACGCGAACCGTGGACCATATAATAGAATAGTAACTTTTCATTTATGACTGCCGCTCTACTTCTATGTAATTATTAACTGCAGCGACACAATGTTCATTTTAAGGGTGATGAATAGAAGTACATGCAAGAAACAGGACCGGAGGATTGAATTCATGTATGCACAAAGAGATATACGGGTGAGTCATGGAACATGAGTTTTTAAATTTGCATTTAATTTAATTATACCTTACAATGAGCCATTTATTTTGCATAAATTACTTTTTTCGTTAATTTCAACATCCCGTTTCCAATTGTTACAGTTACAATAAAATGATAATTGTCGTCTTATGCTAGCTGTCTGTGACTTGGCCAAGGAACTGTCCAGTGCATTTTCGGGCAGAAAATGAGGTTGCTCTGTGCATATTAGTCATGGTCCTATCTATCAAATCACCCACGACGAGCTTCGGCTTCCAAAACGTCTGTGCGAGATAAGTGCCAAGAGCACAAGAGCAAATGTGTTGAGATCTACCAACGCTTATTCGACTGCTACAACAATGAAGACACAGAAATCTTGAACACAATAGTGGATCCATCACAATGAGTCAAGAACTCAAAAACCAGGTCATGGAGTGAACACATTTGGGATCTCTAACGAAGAACTTGCCGCGGACAAGTGCGAACAACAATGCGAGACACGGTGATTTGCTGGTCAACAATTCGCACCAAATGCTACGGCAATGGAGCGTTACACACGGCGTGCCAGACCGTTCGAAATCGTTAACCATTTGGGTTTCGAGGTGCTGAAACACCCTGCCTACAACCCAAATCTCGCCCCACCTCTCTCGACCGCTCAAAGATGCTTTACGAGGTCGTCGATTTTCTATGGATGAAGAAGTGAGGGAAGCGGTGCATAAATGGTTGCGCGGCCAACCGAAAACCTCCTTCTTGGATGGAAAAATTACCACCGAATACAAGAAAACTGCTTTCAATGTGTTTACAAGCTCGCCCTCCCTTGTTTTTAGCATAGCATAGAACAGCACAGCACAATTATGATATTTCGCAATTTGCTTTATTTTTTAACCTAATTCAAAACAAGCATTTATTTCTTCGAAGGATCAAACAGTTATTTTTAAACACTAAAATTCCGAATACAACATTTACTGATGTTTCTAGGGGCAGGGGCAGAAAGGACCCACATTAAATATTAGTTCGTAATAATGCATTTAAAATGATAAAGTGTAACAATATAATACTTTTAACCAGTTGTCAGCAGCACTTCTGGCCATATGCACCATTCTTGATCAAATCTGTGCTGATCGAGGATTATTGAAACGTGATTAAACTTGACCGCGGGTAGTTGCAGTGCATCATAGTTAATTCTCGTTCAACGAACTGCCATCAGCTGACCGGGCGCTAGGTTGCTTAACGATCGCGATTATACGATAATTACTCAAAGGAAAGTATCTAACTCTATAGCCAAATAAGTTGTAGTGCAATTATAACAGCCTTGTCCATATCGTTTTGTTTTGTGTTTGGTTACCATATGTAGGTAAATGGAAATTGAAAACAAAGGTTTCCAAATTTTTATCAGCATGAGATAGACATCTGTTGGAACTAGCTATCTCATATTCCAATAAACTGGAAATTAAAAAGACATTCATGTTCTCTATGGGAAAAGAAGGAGGCATGGGTTTCAATTGACACCAGGCGAGTTCTAATTACCAAAAATAAATAAATCGCTTATTTGTTAAAAAAGCGTGAGTAATGAAGTGTAAAATTCTATTCATGGGCGAAACAGGGTGATTGCGATTAATAGGTTACTCTGATCTCTCAGTGATTTCATTTACTAGCCACCGCACTATATCCTTTGATAGCCGGAATCTTTCTTCAAATGTTCTGTCCACATGCTCCTCAAAAGGGCACTCTTTTTATAATGATCTGGCTTTGACGCTGATCCCGATTTAAGTAATCCAGGTGTATCATCTCGTCTTCAATACGTTCATGAAAATCGAATCGGGCAACCATTTTGTGTAACTTGAACAGCATCCGCAGTCAAAGTTGATCATTATCAACTACCTCGTTTAACTTTGATCATTGTCGATGCACCGAGAAATCTCATTGAACGAGGATGGTGCACACCATTAGATTTCGTTCATATCATGACTTTCTGAATTCGCACCTGCGGTTGAGGCAAGTTTAAGTCAAATATTTAATCACTTATAGTAAATAATTGACAGACTATGGATATGACTAACATAAGTATAGTTGCAGAGGAAAAAAATATGTAAAAATGTGAGCTAAGAGAGACAAATATAAAACTAAAACGGACAAAGCTTATTCTTTGGCGATGAAGACAATAAAGCGACCCTCATATTTCAGACATGCGTTTGGTACTTATGCTCTTGGAAACGATATGTCTTCATATGGTTTAGGGAAGGGCACAACGCTCGGTGAATATTTTCAAGTTGTTTGCTCCTTCCTTTACAATAATCACAGGAAAGCCCTGAAGCGGGCTCAGTGTAACGTGGGCGCTTCTGAATGAACGCTGAATACATGAAACTAAAGAGAAAACGACCTCGCGCTTGATAAAACAGAGGAAAAGATAGAGAATGAGGTAAAGGAAGAACATCAGAGAAAGGAAATAAAATGGTGATGATGACAACGAAGACGTTTTTCTTTTCCTTGGGGGTGGGGGAGGAATGGGAGAAGAAAATATAAGACGATATGGGTCTCAGAAAACGTGGCATATATAGAGAAAGAAAAGGCTGGGGTGGGAGAGGGTTTCTTTAAGGTGAAGGGAAAGATGCATCGATGTAGAAATCAGGTGATGACGACAGGAGAGTATAGATAACGGAAAAAGGGAGCGGGGGTTATGATAAAGAGAAAGGAAGAGGAGGAGGCAATGACAACTAAGAACGACGCAGAAATTGAGTGGAGAACAAAGAGAGGAAAACGAGACACCGGATAAGATGGCGACGTCAGATGCCAAACAGACATGTTTACGATATCCTGGAGCTCCTAAGAAACAGCAGTTCTGCAAAGTCTTGACAAAATAATACAAAACCTAAGGTACTAAAACAGCAAAATATATACCCAGAGTAAATTACTAAAGACTATTTAAGGGGAAAAAAGTGATTAATTCTTGCTGCCGATGGGCGAAAATCCCAGAAGTTTCCACTTAACTTAAAAATCAAATGTCCAACAGCTTTAGGTTTACGCCCTCAATTTCATTCATTGTCCTGAAGAACCACAGAAGGCACCAAAAACATTTTTGAACTTTTATATTGCAGTTTATGTAATTATTGCATGGAATAGGTAACCGTAACTTAAGAATATTTTCTTTAGCTTACATTTCCTTTCTTTCTGAAACATTTGCAGTTTTATTTGAAAGTTAATACTCTTTTGAATGCTCGATATATAACAATAAAATGCATTGACGGTGTTATGATTGCATATAATCCACTCTATAATACATTATCTAGTAAACCCCTTAAAATAAAGAAAATTATATTATAAAATAATAAGTTAAATTAGTAAAATATATTCATATTAAAATACAATAGGCTATATTTCCGTTGCTATTTTCTGTGAGTTTATTAGCGGTTTGAATTGCGAAATTACCAAAATCTTTAAAAAAAATTGTGCGACTTAATTAACTTAACTCCTGTCGATCGAACTTAATGGTTATTATTTAATATTACATTATTAGAAACTACCTTATGTTAAGACCTCAATAGTACCTATCATATAAGGGCCGTCAGATGTTGAGTAGCCTTTTGCATATCAAGGATGTTCTTAATGCTTTCGGTGAAATGATGTCTAACGCATTGCTTTGTAATACTGAAATTTGCGATTTAGCAAATTATATTTACAATGTGTACAAGAATTTAAGAGTAAAAACTAAGTATTTTGAGAAAGGGAGCAATGCTATCAGACTCATCAGTCTGGGGCTACAGACATCGGTATGGATCAACACCATGGCTACGTTGCGATATGACGTAGTTATATTCAGTCAAATGTAAACTTATGTCAATGGCGGCAAGCTACACCTCAATCTAACCAAAAATCACGCACTGTCACTCAGTATACATACAGGCAGTGCTAAGGCGTTTTGAGAACTACAGCAGTAAGTTTTATAAGTACTCGAACTTCAATTAGCATTTAGTGTATAGACTGTGTTGTTTGAAAGGAGTGATATGGCTCATTTTACGCATGAAGAGCTGGCCGACGTTCGCCTGGAGTACGGCTCGTCAGACAATAATCCATGACCCATTGAAGAAATGCTCTATATTTGACAGAACAAAAATTTGTTTAAGGTAAACCATTGTTTTTTCAGCCCACTTGCCCTGCGGTGTCAAGTGGTCGACCCTCCTCCTACTCCTAAATTCTTTGAGCATGTTTTCCCGCACCCTGCACTGAGATACATACCTAAATACTCAACCAGGTATCGGATCACATTAATTTTTTAAAACGATCAAGTTTACTAAGACCGATAAGTTTTCAAAGCATAGCTGCAAAGTGACTAAGTGGTAAGGGTGATTTATTGTTGACAGTTTGTTTCTCTAGAATATAAAGTTCATAGAATGGCAAAGAAGAGTATGAATACTAACAATAAAGATGCTTTTAACCTTTAGATTAAATTTATCTTTATGTGAAATAAACTCTATTTTGCAGTTCAAATAAATTTCGTTTCTAATACTGTTAATGTGGTTCGCAATTTTAGTTACTCTTGAAGAATACATGAGAAGCACTCTTAACAATTCGTTTGCAACTTTTATGGCCTTTTGTAATACAACTTTTTATCTGCAAATATACCTGAATCGAAAGATACTCTGATAAAACTAATTTAATTAAATGTTCCTTATAGTAATTTAAAAATTCGTCCACTTATAAATTAAACAATGTAAATTATATTCGTAAATCTAATTTTGGACATATATCTACATTATTCAATATATTACTATTAAAATAGTGAACAACCTTTTCTAAGTGTGATGGTTTAGATCTAAATTTTAAGTCTTATATAAATATACGCAGTTTATTGATTAAACTTAAAAACCTGGGATAACATACGGTTTTTTTTTTTTGTTGCAAATAGTAAATAAAATGTAACATCTGCAGTTAAAATTCACTATCAATATATAAATTTAAGTAAAATTACAATATTTTTTTTTCCAGTAAAAATAAAAGTCCTGAGGGTTTCACCTTGTCATCGTAGGAGACCTTAGTATCCTATGAACCTGAGCATCAGTTGAAGTCTAGGTCTCCTAGCTTGCTGGCTGGTAGAAGGTGAGGGGGGAGTCAAAAGTGGCCCAGAACACACACACACACACACAAAATGAATTTTGTGGAAAATACAATTTAAGATACAAAATTGTTATACATGGACAGATTATAGAAGATGCTTACACTTTTAATTATTTACAATATAATGTATACTCTGAAAGACAAAACAAGAATAACAAATGTACGCAAATGTAATATACAGCATGAGCCCATTCCCATGCCGAATTATGATAGTGAATATTAGACAATACAAAAGTTCAGTAATGGAAAAATCGAAGCAGCGATGAAGTTTCTACGTTTATTAATACCGCCTTGGATTGTCGAGGTCGTTAAGGCGCGGACTCGTGAGCGGGAGGTCTGGACCGTCCTCCCCGACAGGTTTTTTTCCAGGTTTTCCTCAGTCCTCAAAAATGACAATTGCCGGGGAGATACCCTAAACATAAGCCTGGAACGTTTCCTTCCTTAAATATGCTTTTCCAATATATCATTTCATCATATATCATCAGCGTTCGCCGCCTGTGATGCCTCAATAGTAAAATCGGGCGTTAAATACCCTCAAAAAAGTTCATCAATAGGGTTCACTATTTTAGTAAAACAAAGCGTAAATATCGGAGAGACTTTAGGTAAAGTAATAATAATAATGATAATAATAATAATAATGATGATGATGATGATGATGATGATGATGATGATGATGATGATAATAATAATAATAATAATAATAATAATAATAATAATAATAATAATAAGTGCATCCTCTTTAACACCTCAGACCAGCAGCGTCCCATTCAATTCAGGGCGTGAAATGGCCGACAAATGAGGCCTCTTCTTTCAGGCTCGATGTTCTTTATCGTGCCAAATCTACAACATGGGACTCACGGCTTTACTTCCCTTCCGAAGGAAATCATATTTGAATTTTTACGCATGAAAAAATCCATCGATCCTGGCCGGGTTTGAACCCGCGATCTTGGGTTTAGGAGCAAGTATGGCTATCACCAGGATCGACAATTATTAGCAGAAGAAATGTATAAAAGATCATGATACAAGAGAGAACAAATAAAACTTTCTTTGTAAATATTGTATCTTTTTGTAACGCAACGCAAATTGCTTTTTAATACAAAAGATATGTCCTTACCACACGTTAAAATCGACCAATCAATGAACAGGGAAATCATTGAAGCCGTGCATGAAGCTCCGAAATAGCAAAATTCCCAACTCATTAACGAAAAGTACAGTACGCTAAATGGTTGAAAATGATGCAAGAAGCCCCCTTATTAGCAACAAAAATCATAGCGTAATGACGCTACAATAATATGACATTTTTGGAATCCTTGAAAGTGAACCCCGAAATGAAAGCTTGGGTTAGACGATCAAAAAATAAATAAACTGTAAACTTTTGATAGGAGGAAATACGAGCTCCGTTAGAATCGCGAGTTTTAGGGCCTGTATGAAATGAATGGTATATATATTACGAATGCGCCTTTGGGAAGCTAGGAGACCGAATGCAGGCCTTTGGGCGAAATTTCTGGACTTCCTCAGAGACGCTGCTACGACTAATTGTGTGATTAAACGTTTAGATTAATTAGTAGTGCTTATGGAACGACAGTGTTCGGGCTTAATTAGAAATTTCAGCGTTTACAAGTATTCTAAAACCTCATGATGAACGGTTGCTTCATCGTCGCCACTCAAATTACTTTGAAACCTTAATCTTTAACTATTCACTTTCCCTCCCATGCTAACAACAGCTACCTCAGGAAGAGGATGGCAGTGCCTCACAGAGCCAGGGATCGATGAATTTTTTTCCGGTGTAAAAATCCTAAGTATGGCTTCCTTCGGAAGGGAAGTAAAGTCGTGGGTCCCATGTCGTACATTTACGGCACGTAAAAGAACCTCAAGCCTGAAAGAAGAGGCTTCTGATTAAAATTCATCGGCCTTTTCACGCCCTTAATTGAATGGGCTGTTGATGACCTGAGATGTTAAGAGCGTCCATAAATATCCAAATCAACAAGTGCCTCACACACGTGTTGCAACGTCACCAGCATATAATAAAACACAAACACTGAGTAAATTTGATGAAAGGCAAGCAGGCGGCTTCAGTGCAAATGCTTTTTGTAGGTCCGGTAAATGCAGAGCTGGAACAATATCATTACAAATATTACGGATAATAATTATAAATAAAAGGGACAAATATTTTAATATAGTATGGATATATTTGGGTTAAATAGTAGAAAGATTATAAATAAAAATGGAAAATCGATATTCTGGAGCGACATAACCGCTAATGGTGTTACGGTAAACAGAGCCCAAGGAACTCGAGCAATTTAAAAAAATATTGACTGCAATATTTTACTCAATCCTATTGAAATAAACATGCAGGAAGAAATAATATTTAAAAGTCTTTCCTTCCCAGGTCTAAAATAATAATAATAATAATAATAATAATAATAATAATTTGATCTCACAATAAGATAGCTAAATACATAATGAAGCTATTATTCTCTCAAGTAACAAACGAATCTTGCCACTGTCTGGTACAATGAGGTAAACAGGAGATGATTAAGCCATTTCCTATATAAAAACTAAAAGCTCTAAACTTTGCCCTTCTTCGTAGAACATTGAGAGAAATATTTTATCTGAAAAACAATTTCATTAGATTGAGAATATATTGTAATTATATAAAACATAATTTAAAATACAGTTAATAATGGCTCATACTTTACCAAACATAGCGGCTATTTATATTTATAATAAATTTATGTATAAAATAATAAATGTGTATAGAAATATATTAGAAATAATTATGAAAAAGTTTATAGCAAGTTTAACCATGATCCACTCAAAATTTGAACACTTTAAAATATCCATTTAAAATTGACACAAAAAACAGAATATTTGTTATAGCGTTTATGGATGTGCTAAAACCTCTCGTCAAGTTAGAAATGTGCAGTGTTCAAATAAAGACACTACTCCATTTTCGGCTAGTGCCATGCATTAAGGAAAAAAAAAAAAAACATATACATCCAACAGTCATATCTTTATCTAAACTTTCGCGAAAACAAATTAAATGATGAAAATACAGCTCCCTTTAAGTAGTAAATTCGAACATTTAAGACTAACTAAGACAGAATAAGCTATAATCTTCAGAGGAAATCACATACGAAAAGATTACTGGACCCTTCCTGGGGGAAAGCAAATTTTAGCAACTCCACTACAGAAAATGCCAATTCTTAAGCAGGAAAAATTACACACATTAAAAAGAAAAGTTTACATTTTAGTGAAATAATAACATTCCATGAGACGTAAGCACGTTGCACAAATCACGTCTACCTATAATTTGCACAGTGCGGAAATAAGTCCAGGAAATGTCTACATTTTACCATATGTGAAGCGGTTTCGTCGGCGGGACAGGTTGGTCGCCAATTGTGAAGCGATTTAATTGCCGATCGCGATATTTTTTATCGACGTTTTGTCAATTGGCTATTAATCGATTTGCTGTTGTTGCCCACGCTTCATGGCAACAATATTTCGGGCTATTTTGTGACTCGCGCTCAACAAGACTAGGAGATGATATCAACTGTGTCAATAATCACGAGAAGGACATAATATATATGATAATTTATTACTCGCAAAATTTCTGGCGTCCTCTGGTGTTCTGCGTACCATAGAATATAATATAAAATTGGCTGCCACAATTTTCAAGGAGACGAACTAAATCTGAACTGCTCTGACTGAACAGAATCGATTCTCTCTGAATTGAGCTTCTGTACTGAACTGATTCTTTTTGACTATCTGATCTTCTGAACTAATGATATGAACTAAACATCTGCACTGACTGAACTTCTGCACTGATGCGAACTGACAACAGACTCGATCTGATGCCCCAGCGGAGCAACACCTCCTCATATACGAGATCTGTTAAAAAAAATTTCGCGAATTTTGTGTTTTTTCAAAAAGTATTTATTCATGAATATTTATTTTGTCCCCTTCAAAGTAATCCCCACTAGATATACACTTTTGCCAACGTTTTTTCCAATCCTCGAAGAACTTTAAAAATAGTTTTTTATGATCTTGTTCAGCTCCTCCTTCGATGCCGTCTTTATCTCCTCAATCGTGGCGGAGCGTCGTCCTTTCATGAGCCTCTTCAGTTTTGGGAACAAAAAAAGGGTCACAGGGGGCCAGGTCTGGGGGAGTACGGTGGCTGAGGCATCATAAGTGTGTTGTTTTTGCCCAAAAATTCGCGCACAAGCAACGATGTGTGAGCAGAGGATTTATCATGGTGCAAAAGTCAATTTTTGTTCTTGCACAAATCCGGGAGTTTCTGGCGGATTGCTTTGCGCAAATTGCGCATAACTTGCAGGTAATATTCCTTATTGACCATTCTACTCTGTGGCAAGAACTCATGATGCACAACGCCACTGCAGTTGAAGAAAACTGTAAGCAAAACCTTCACATTCGACCAAACTTGGCCCGCTTTTTTCCGTCTTGGCTCGGTGGCAGCATCCATTGGGATGATTGAGCTTTAGTTTCCACGTCATAACCATAAACCCATGATTGGTCACCAGTTATGACACTTTGGAGCAAATATAGGTCGTCGCGGACAGACAAAAGACAGACAACAGCTCCTTAGTAACGTTAATGCGATGGTTTTTGGTCGAAATTGAGCAACTTTGGTACGAATTTTGCAACGACCCGTCTCATGCCCAAATCATTGGTAAAAATCGAATGGCACGATATGTTTAGGTCCTCAGCAACTTCTCTAACGGCGATTCGACGATTGGCCAATACTATTTTCTTCACTTCTTCAATGTTTTCGTCTGTTGTTGACGAGCTCGGGCGTCCGGGACGCTCTTCGTCGTTCACATCTTCTCGACCCTCTGAGAACATTTTGTACCACCGATAAACGTTGCTTTGGTCGGAGGTAGCTTCACCATACGCCACAGTCAACATTCGGAATGCATCCGCGCACTTAATTTTATTTTTCACACAAAATTTGATACAGATTCTTTGTTCCATTTTTTGGAATTGGCAAAAACCGAAGACGAGCCAAAACACGTCCAAGCAAAATAGCTGTCAACAATTAACTGAACATTCAAAATCGCGGAGCTCGTCAACATATGTGAGGGACATGGGTACCAACCTAACGCCACAAAACAATCGAAAATCGAATATACGTAGCTCGCGGAAATTCAAAATTCGCGATACTTTTTGAAGAGATCTCGTATTCGATTTAAATTAGCTAAACAATGGCTTCACCAAGCCAAAGGGGACCACACAAGCACGCGCAAGTCTCGCGGCTTGCTTTAAAAATTCAAAATATACATCTATTGGTTGTTTCAAATTCACCTGCCAACGCATGCCATCCGGTACTATTTGAAAGTTTAAAACATTTATTTACATTGGCTGCTTTTAAAGTTAGGAGAATTCATTGCCCTTGCGTATTCGAAAGCTTGGACTTTATTAACCCTCACCAATGGAAGATATTTTAAGAAGTGGCATAACACTTGTCCATTTCCTTTGTATAGCGGTTTATTGTCTTCTTGGTCCGTTTCTGGACGCGTTACTATAGACAGTTACACCAAAGAACTTTCTCTTTCGACTACATACAATGAGCATATTAAAGCTCATGATACATCTCCATATGTAATATGTATATAAAATATTTACCTATACATATCTACATTACTAATTAAAATGCACAGAATATGATGATTAGGCTTACAGCATAATATATTATATTTATATTTCAGTAGGGGGTAGGCTGTAGGAACTGCTTCATATGCTTTTAATTGATTGCATCAATGAGGAGACATAACAAAACTTCTAATAGGAATTTACCTCATCAGAAACACCCTATTTCATCGACTGTTAATGCTGTTTTTCAACCTTGGCGAAAAGTAAGTGTCTCACTTTGCTCAGCTTTCATTCACTTATGTTCAGACATCTGAAGGTTATGTTATTTACATACTGGGATACCGTGTTTCAGAGCTGCATTTATTTATTTTTACTGATCATGTTTGCTTCTTCAATGAGCCTCTCGAGTACACTGAGTCAGTTTTGTGTTTAAAAAAATTGAAATAAAAGTGAATGCTTCGCCCTATTCCTAGTTTGATTTAGAATACAGGGAAGAATAGGGAATCTGGTGACAGGAACACCATTTGCTCTTTCTCAGCATTCAACATCTTAAAGTCAAGTGACTAAAAATCTCATACGATCCAGAACTAGCATGGCTTGTGTGAACGTACGTCTCCTGTCACCGCTCCACCCTCCTATGCATCCCGCTCACTCTGGGTATATTTTATCCCCTATATCCTCGTACCAAGCATCCAACTTTACATCTCAAATGCTGGAACCAAAGGCATCCGGTAAAAGAAATCTTTCCTTTTTGTCCTTTACATTTCCCTTTCCACCATTTTTTTTTCTCTCCCATGACTTGATGTTTGTCTTTCACGCCTCAAAAAGGAGGGAGGAGGGGAGAAATGAAAGAAGAAATCGCCAATTCTCAAAGAAATTCGACGCGTGCAATTTCAGGAAAGCTCCATTTTGATGCTTTTGTAGTAGGAGGGTAAATTTAAACAAGTACGTTGGGCGAGAAACAAATCCTGGTCTATGCAATTCTGAAGACAGGGTAAAGATTTTGGTCGTCTGAAATTCATGGTTTACAGCCGCTCCCATCACTGCCGAAAACTACGCACTACTTCTTTCATCATTTAGTGGCTTTATATGCCTTCAACGAAGAGCGTTAAAGTTAAGCAGTTTCCTTGATACATATGTTTCTTTCAAAAAGTGATCAATATAACATTCATCTTAATGTAAATGATGCATGAAACGATGTGTAAATTTTCGCTCTTTGCGACCTCCTGTTTAATTTTATTTGGTTTATTTAAGGACGCGGTTTAACACCTTTGGTCATTAGAGTCTCATTAAATTCAATTGAGTTACAACTGCCGAGAAGCGGTGATGTGGAACATAGACAAATGAACGTCATAACGCAGCTGTTTTCATGGTGCTTTGTGCATCGTTGAAGGTATATGTATATATTTGCAAGCAATTTTCTAACAAACAAGTTTGTTTTTTCAGTAATAATAACTGGCAGAGGAGTATGACAAATAAATGAATATTCTCACGAACCTAAGATTTGCAGACTATTTAGTCCTATTTGCAAAATCAGCAGAGAGCCTTCAAAGAATATTGCAAGATCTGAACAAGTACAATGAAACTGCCGGTCCATCCATGAACATGAAGAAAACAGAAAAAACAGCCGTTAGAATCAACTCAACAGCACTAAAACACGCAACCGAGTATGTCTACTCAGGACAATAAGTTGCATTTCATTATCTAATGGGCAAAGATATCAACAAAAGAATTTACTCAGCTTGGAGAGCATTCAGGTCAATGAAATTCATACGATGGACAATACTTGGGCCGAAAACTGAGATTAGACGTGCTGGACTCATTCATATTCCCATATGGATGCCAAACTTGGAGCCTAACAGAAGCTCAAAACAATACTATGAGAATCTGCCGACGTAAAATGGAGCGTAAAGTACTAGGAATATCCCTCATATATAAAATATCATCTGTGGAGTTAAGGAAGATGTCGGGACTAAACGACGTGGCTCGACGTCAAACAGCCTGAAGTGAAAATGGGGCGAACACGTATCAAGGTGCCAAGCAGCAAATGGGGACAAGAAGCATTCCAGGCCTAAATTTAGAATACCTCCCCGGCATTTACCTTTTATGGCTGAAATAAACCTGGAAAAAATCCGTCGGGAAGGACGGTCCTAATGGGAATCGAAAACCAAACCTTCCGCTCAAGAGTTTGCGCCTTATCGACCTTGACCATCTGGCGGTTTATTATTAGTGATATGAACTATATCTAAAGTAAATAAGAAACTAGGTTTTACAAATTAATAAACTAGTAAAAGTACCTATTTGTAGACTACAATGAACACTAATTATGCAATCTAGGAAATGCATTCATTATAACATAAAATGTGACATACCATACTATTTTCAAATATTTAAATGAATACATTGCCAACAATAAGGAGAGTGTAGCAGTAAAACAAAAGCACCTTGGCTCTAAAGCTAAGGCTCATAAATAGCAATATTAAATAAACTAAATTTACTAATTTATATGCGATTTCAATTTAGTTACACTAAAAACATTGTAAACTTCTCACTGATATGCGAAGTATTACTTTCCATACTAGGCACGAAAATAAATGATACATTAATATACAGACACAATACAGAGTGATTTTCTTTCTAGAGGACTGAAACTGTTGACTATATCATTTTAAGTTATTTAGAAAATGGTTTGCAGATTTATACAGCATAATTTCAAGCAAAAGAGAACTACTTTATATGAAAATGATCTTGTTCCCATCACACATTGAATGCAATGGTTCTCTGTTGTCCATATGCCTACGCGTGTTTTGACAATTTATGTTCAGACGAAACCATTCTTTACCTGTAAGATAAATGACCTCTAAAACTCCAAGAATCTGAGAAAAAAAAAAAAAAACATCTGATCCATAAATAAAATCGAACACGTTCTTCATGCTCCGTCACGTTCAATTCTTGAGCACATCACACATAGTAAGTTGGGAGTTTTGTTGTTTCCCCCCATCCCTTCTTTGACCATGTGGAATTGGGAGTTTAGACTCTTGAGAAAATGTCCATAATGATTTGGTTACTGACCGCAGAAATCTCCCCTTTACAACGTTTATTGTTTCTTCGGGCAATTTAAGAGCTTCTGAATGTTTATGTGCGAAGGTTTCCAGTTGTCTCCACATTTTGGACCACTTTCTGGATGCAACACATTGATGGTACACATCTTTTACAACATTCAGTCCGAAATGCCGCCTGACATGTTTTAAATGAAACCGTATGCCGGTATTCACGAATGAAGAACATGTGTTATGTGAGATGTGACACAATTGCCGAGATGCCGTGACTCGGAACACAAGACTAATGAAGGTCACTGGACAAATCCATTATATCGCAGGGATTTTCATGCATTTTTGCATCGTTGAAGGTTTTTAAATAAAGTTGCAAGCAATTATCTAAACAACTTTTTACAGACAACAGAGAGAGAATAATCCTATATTACAATACTAACAAAATGTCTTGTTTGTATATTTCATTCAGAAAGTTGTGATGAACCTGTTCCTCTTTGCTGATGTTCGGCATGATCAATCTATCACTTTTTTACTCGAAAAATAGCATTGATCTGTACATTAGTTAAGTTCATTATTAAAAAAAAAAAGTGTTCACATAGAGAGATGAACAAAATTTTCTATTCAATTTACTTACTATTGAAAAATCTGTATGCAAAAATTGTGGTAAACTTATGCATGATTCATATTATAAATGTTTTAAAAATAATTATAAATTTAATTCCGCGCCAAAACTCCGAATTATTGCAGTGCACAACAGTTAAACAGTATTGGTGCGAAGATCTACATATTTTACACTGTATATTGGACTGGGATCTTAGCTATAATACGGACTGACGCCGCAAGCCGTCTTATTTTAGTAGTTCAGAGGTCTGGGGCATTTGCCTGCCATCGGAAGGAAGCCGGTTCCAGCTCTAAGCCCAAGAGTTGACATGAATTTTTACAGTCTGAAACCGATGCTTCAATTTGTTAAAAAACATAAAAAGTGGAATAATTATTATCCAACTCCTGCGAGGCATTTTAAAACTTTATCTGAACTAAAACAACTGAAAAATAGTCTTCTTCAAATAAAATATAATAAAAAAGTGTGAAATCTATTCTGGATCTAGAGTTTATAACATTAAAAAAAAAAAAAGTTTCAACAAGCGACTTTCCACTTTGACATGAAAATAAAAGCGAATTCTACAGATTTCCAATCCATTATGGCCTCCAGAAATGAGACTCAAAATCGTGACGCCGATTTAAGTTCCTGGTCCTTGATATGAATATAACTATATTTAAAAAAAAAATTAACGGGTGTATCAAACTATATCAAATCCTTCTGTAGTGAATTTCTTTATCAAATGCTGCTATACTGCGGCAAATCTGCGTTAGGTACAACTTAACTCCATGTATTACGTCCGCTCTTTGAATTTGTACCTGCTAAATAATTGAGACGAAATGACTACTAATCTGTTTACGCGCTCAGCTTGTACCCCAATTGAAAGCGAGCTGTTCTAGTATTTTGTTGAAGTAGATTTTGCCCCAACTCCTAAACATAAAGTTTCTATAAAATATATTACTTTCTTTGGAAATTGTAATAGCATACACATGTAATAGGGGTTTATTATTACCTCTACACTTATGGATGGTGCCAATGATAGCTTTTCGGCAATAGACTTCATTAACAGTTAAAATTTTTAAGAGAGGTACGATAAAGTAATATACATAGTTCGTAGATAATTTTGCAATCCACATGTATTTAATACGGTTGAAATATATAAAAAGTAGAAAATGCATTTAAATATGTAGATATGTATTCAATTAAATTGAAAAGTAATTATGTTGATATACCAAGGATGCGAAAAAGTACACACACTTTCACAGTAGATATCTATTTAATGTATTTCAAAGTTGGACCGAAAAACAACAGTAATGTGTAGTATGACGTGACTCCATACATTATGATTACGTTGCTACGTGACAGGTAAATCAACAATAAATCAATGAAGCCAAGATTATCGTATGATGTTCTGTAAACAGATGCGACTCACGTTACGTAAAACCAGCGTTGCTACAACAAAATGGTGCAAGATTATCGTTTGAGCAGCGAAAAGTAATTTTGAAGTGATACTGGAAAACTGAGAATGTTGTTGAAGTTCAAAGGCAATGGAGACGTGTGTACAGAACAGAACTGCCAATGCGAGTAACAATTGCACGCATTCGAGACAAATTTGAGACTCATGGTAGGGTATGCGATGTTCATAAGGGAAGATCTGGAAGACCTCGCACAGCAACAAACCCCGCGTCCTCGGCTGTAGTTTTGGAACCATTTGAACACTCACCGCAGAAATCTACAAAGGAATGTGCACGTGAACTTCCTCCGCGTTCTCCGGATCTAATTCCGTTGGACTTCTACCTATGGGGAACTCTTAAGGATGTTGTATCCGTAGAAAACCAGGTACACTGGAAGCACTTCGGGAAGAAATTGAAACGGCACGTGCTGCAATTGCTGAGGACGCTTTCGCAAAAGTTGCTCAATCAGTAGTTCAACGTACTCAGAAGTGTATCGACGCCGATGGTGGACATTTTGAGCAACTGTTGTAACTGTAAAAGTCTAAGATGATTAGTGCTCATCACTTTCTGTTTGTGTGAATTCAGTTTTATTATGTTAACACAGGTCTTTCTTTGCTTGAAGTGTGTATACATTTTTGGCACCCTCTGTATATTTAATTGGATGGGAACGAATTTAATTGGATGGAAATGCATTTAATTAGGTTGCCATGCACTTTATTAGTTGGCATGTATCTAATTAGATTGAAATGTATTTAGATATTTTGTCAAATATTTAACTAGGTTGAAACATATAAAATTAGATTGACATGTGCACAATTAGGTTGATATGTATATAATTAGGTTGCACGTATTTTATTACATTGCCATGTATTTTATTAATTGGGTAACATTTATTTAGTTTTAAATGTGTTTAGTCATATTGAAAAGTATTTAAATACTTTTCCAGATATTTAATTAGGTTGTAAGGTATGAAATTAAGTTGACATGTATATAATTACATTGATTGATGTTTAATTAGGTTAATATGTCTTTTATTAGGTTGGCATGAATTTGATTACGTTGACATACACTTAATTAGCCTGAAATGTATTTAGTTAGAATGACAAGTATTTAAATACGTTGTCATTTATTTGAATTATAAGTATTACATGTATTTAATTAGATAGACATTCACTTAATTAGATTCAAATGTATTAAATTATGTTGAAACGTATTGAATTACTTTAAAGTATATTTATTTAGGTTGACATGTGTATTTAATTAGATTGGCTTGTATGGAATTATTACATGTATTTCATTAGGTTGAAATGTTTTTAGTTAGGCTGCATGTATTTAATTACGCTGGCATGTGGCATTGTAAATACAAGGTGTAAATATTGTAATGACACTGAGTGTAAGTCCAATTGCACAATTATTGATTTTTTTTTAATATTTGTTAAAAAAAAAGGCAAAATGCTTCAGCGAACATGGTGCCCTCTAACGCATTACTTATGTAAAATATTAATGAAAATTACACATTTCAGCTTAAACTAATATCACATATACATATTAATGTATGAAAATGCACGTTATCAGCAGTGCATTCACATTTTGTCAGCAGAAAATGTAAAGTTCAATAAAGTTTAAAAGTAACTATTGTATTATCTTCATATCTCCCTTGCCCCTTATAATATATAATTATTAGGTATTTTACTGCCCAAGTAAATGAATAAACGCCAAACACGTAAAATAAAAGATCACATTATTTTATCGTTTGAAAACTAGAGATATCCAAAACAATGAATCGTTTGGTCTCCAATCATTGATTAATAATTTTTTTTTTATTTAAGTTGCACAAAGCAGTAAAAATGAATCCAGAGATTGGATAAATATTTACAGCGAATCAAATCGAACATAAAACATTAACTACCTACCTCCCAGTGTAAGAAAAAACGACAGAGTGAAAAAACTGGACCCGCTTCTTGTTTTTAGAGGACTTCAAACTACACGTCAGATCGTTCTCGGACACCGGTAAGAAGCCTTGTGTAATTCATTAACAACTTCTTGGAGCGGTTGGATTACAGTTTCAGCGCGCTGTTGCAAGGGTAGAACGGTCGGCCGATGCCCTGCCTTAAAAGGGCAAAGCAAAACTAAGCAGACAAGCTCGCAGCAGATTTTTCGCACATCGATAAATCGGCCTGACGTGGTAGAAGCATTACTAGAATTTTTCTCGTTTTCCTTTTGCGACCCAAATAGCAAAGCTTTTTTCCACTCTTCCCCTTGCCTCCTCTTACCTACCTATTTTTATAGGGTGTTTGAAAGAAGCGCAACATAAAGTCAGTGTAATACAGGTATCGGTAAACTGTGCATTTGGAAAAAAAAAAAAAAAAAAAAAAATGTGAATATACAGTTTAATGTAGCACTATTAATATGCCATGCACGTGCAATTTTGTTTGTTTGCATTGTTAAGAAATTTTTTAAAATATAGATGAACGTGATATATTTCTTAATTTTCATTTCAAAGTCAATTCCTACCAGTTCTAAAAGAACCAAATTGAGAATGGAAGGAAATTTAATGCTGTAAGGAATTAGGGGAAAATCTAATATGCTTTTATGGCTTTAGAGCTATTACATATAGGGTCATGAGCAACGCGGCGACGGGGGACCGTATCGGCCGATAAGCCATAGCTCAAAACCAGCCGGACATTACGAGTCGGGGCGGAAGGATTTACTGAACTGCTACGTTGGTTTGAATCTCACGCCACTTGAAAGAACCAACACGTGTTTAATCCTAAAGTATTCTAAGAATATTGTATGACAATTATTCTATTCTATCGTATAAGTGTATATTTATAAATTTTATATCTTTACCGGATTCGCTTTATTTCAGGAGATTGTTTCCTAAGTCATAAAAGCTCCAGTAGAAATTCAAATCATTATGAATATATCAGTGTACACTTATACATTGCTGAATTATTATTGGAACCAGAAAATAGATACAGAATCAATATATCTAATAAATTTAATTGGAAGATGCTTATTTTTCGACATCTTAAAATTAATCTAAGATAAAATTCTAATTGATGAGCGAATCTTGGACCAAGTATTGCACTTCACTTGCTTATGGAGTTTAAATAGAACACCAAGAAACACATAAAGATACAAGAATAATTTTTATAAGTGACGGCAGTTTCTCTATGGTAGTGATTAAGAAGAAAAATTATTGCCATATTCAAGCACAGAGATGAAGTTTGTGAGGCCAGTTACAGGCTGTACGAAAATAGATTAGACATGAAATGAAAAAGTACAGAGGATTTAAATATACGTACAATAATGATGGAACAGAACAACACAGACGAAACTGAAAAGAACAACTTGAGCGGATGGGGAGAAAAAAAATCCCAAAAATGCCCTTACAATATAATTCAATAGGAAAAAGTTATAGGACGACGATTTAAAAGAACGAAACGCCAGAACAAGCCAATAGGCCTCACCTTGTGAGGCAGAAGAAGAAATATAAATGCTATTCATTAAGAATAGTAATAACTAATTGCATAAACGATGCCAGAAATTGTGGGAAATAAGGCAGGAAGTTCCAGCAACTTCTTGCGCGACTTGAATACATAATTTTTAAGTGCATAAGAATTCAGTGCAGCATCGCACTAGTGCTTCTACCACCGGACCTTGTGTTATCCACCTGGCCATGAGCGACGGCCCATGCAGTCCCGCCGCCGAAACAGTCATTAGATAATCCGATGGTCAGATATTTTATAAGAAAAATCTGACAATATCTGTAGACTCACTTCGTTCAATCCTTGATCCCGTAATCTCTTTGGACCTATAGTACGGTGACTATATCAAGACAATGTTTATTTATATTCGTGACGTTATAACAACTCACATTTTTCATGTCACAGTTTCTAATTCTACGAACACAAATAGGTCAACTTTATGGTGAATTTGCACCAAAACTTTTTGATATATTGAAAATGGCAAAAGACTACTTCTATTATTATTATTATTATTATTATTATTATTATTATTATTATTACAACCTGAATGCTAGAATTCTGATGCTAAACACAAGAGAGAAGAAGATAAGATTTTGGACTTCGTTTGTTGAGGACTAAAGTGACATACCGAGTTTTTTTCCTCTTTCTTTTGTGCTCGCGATATTAGCTCTTCACTTTGCGACATTAAATTTCCTTTCACGTGGTATACAACTGAGCAACTCAAAGGTTACAATCTATGGTGGCTGACTTAGGAGTGACCATTGAGAAAATCCTTTGTGCGCAATCCAATAGTGACCTCCATTCAGGAGACATAGCAACAGTAATTCGAATTAAAATGACGACAATCTAGATGATTGTATAAAAAGCCCCCTCCAGTGTAAAAAAAAAAAAAAATTGTACATTTCTGCAATTAATTGGTGGTTTTCTGATATTGGTTGCCAGTGCATCATCTACAGAGAGAATCAAACAAAATAAGTTTTAATGGGAGTTCACATCCACCGCGGCCAGTTTAAGACGCTAAAAAAATTCTTTCAGGCTGTATGTGCTACCAGATAATTGAAATTTACCTTTCCATAGATGAAATATAGGATGCCGTCAATGAATTGCCGCTGAGGGGCATCATTTTAACATCTCTTAAAATTACGATAAGCGTTTATTACTAATACTATAAATTTTAAATACAGTATCATTTTATGCCTCCAGTAAAATATAAATACTAAAAGAGTAAACATTACTCAAAGCGACCGCCACGAATCGCCGAGATCGTTAAGGCGCGGACTTGGAGCGGGAGGTCTGCGGTTCGATACACACCAGGACCGTCCTCCCTAACTGAGGGTTTTTCCACCTTTTCCTCAATCCTCATAAATGACAAATATCGGGGAGGTACCCTAAACTTAAGCCTTGAACGCTTCCTTCCTTAAAAATGACTCCTTTCCCAATTTATCGTTTCATGTATCATCAGTGTTCACCACCTGAGGTGCCTCAATAGTAAAAACGGGTGTTAAACACTACTCAAAAAAAAAAAAAAAAAAAAAAGAAAGAAAGAAAGAAAGAAGGAAAAAAAAAGAAAGAAAGAAAAGAAGAAACCTCAGGGCGACTATAGATTTTTTCTGGTTACGGCGGTTTATGGTTTATTCATACATAAGATCATAGCTTATCAATAGATCGCGTATTTTCCTATAGTAAAACAATGCAAATTTAAAGCTTTTTTTCATGAATGAACCGTACACTGGACACAGTAGATTTGATTCCTTTTTTACGGTGTTATGGCTCTAAAAGATACACGATATGCAAATTAAAAAATACATTTTGGAAGATTAGCGGAAATAATTTTAAAAACCAAAACACTAAACTTCACTTTTGAACTGTACATTTTCATTGGTGGATTCTCTTGCAATTAATGACCGTTTCTAAGAATCGATGACACAAAGGCCATGATTCGTTGTTGGAATGTTCACACTATTTATTAATCAGTGCATTTTTTTTTCATTTGATTGGAGAAACTCGTTTAAATCAGACATGTTGATGAAAGAGCGTGATGCTCAAAACTGAATATAGACTAGTGATTCAAATTTTAACCAGAGGACGTTCACCAAATGATTTTAAACAACACCTTGATTATGTGCAAGCTTCCCCTTCAGATTCCACTGTGAAAGAATAGTCAAAATTGTTTCTTTTGAGCAGAGAGAGCCTTGTAGATGATCCACTCCAGAAGAAAGCTTTCAGTGACAGCCTTATGAAGTCAAAAGAAATAGGTGCAAGGTTGAGGCTTTCAAAAACATCAATCTTTGCATACGCGCAAGGTCAGTGTAAAATGAGTGCACTGAATTCTTTCGGCAATTTAAATGCAAGTGCGCGTGGAATGTTGTCACAGGGTTTTGAACCTTTGCCGTGGTAACGAGAGGCAATATTGCAATCCATAGTCACAGGGAACGAAACTATGGTGCACTACTATGACCGGCATTCAAAAAGAGAAAGAATGAAATTGGGGAAGAAGAGTGAAACACCGCTAGAAAGTCACAAAGTCCACGAAGAAAATAATAAGAGAGAATTTTTTGGGACTGCATCAGAATTCCATAATAGACTTCAAAGATTAAAACACAGCGTGACTGGAAAAGTACTATCTGAGCTATGCATGAACTGCGCAATGTCCCCAAGGAAAGGAGACATGGAATGCCGAGTTTTGGAGTTCGTCTGCTGAGCAAGAGATCAGTCTACATGCCTGCTGTAGCAGAGACTGTTCTGCGCACATATGGATTCCAGGAGCTAGATCATTCACCGTACAGCCCAGACCATATCTCCAGCCACTGTTACCTGTTTTCAAAGCTGAAATCTGATCTTCAAATGAAGAGACGCCGATAAGGTGAAGGACACTGATTTCCAGCATTTTACCTTAAATAAAGGAAGATTACGTTATTCTATTGCCTACTTACATGATCACTTATGAACCGCACCTCGTAAATACTATCCAGCACGATTAGTTTAACAAACTTTAACTTGCAATAGAACTAGTTCAAATGTGAAAGTATAAAATTATGTACTACTCTACAGTGCACACGTTTTATCTTTCCACACTTGTGTAGGGAACCTGCATCGATAGCAACTAGCTGCGCGCACTGCCATTCAAGGTCGGGATAGTTTCTGATAGGATGGTTGTTTGTTATTGTAGACAGTATTGCGTTGAATTACAAAACATCACAGAAGTAAGTAGCCATTATTTCAGAAAATGGACTGCAAAATATATAAACGGCTGTCTTACAGCAAATGAAAATATTTTAAGCATTGTCTTTGTAAAAGGTAAGCACGTTTACTGTAGTTTGCCGATTGCAATGCGGGAAGGGTGTGAAGATAAAATGAAAAACACTATACTAACTTTACTCTTCAGATGCATGTGTCGTGCGGCTAATAGTTTTGAAAAGAGTTGAACATAATATAACTCGCATACCAGTTTGATCCTGCACACAATGTTACTGCATATATGCGACCGATATCGCAAGAACTTCTCTTACATTGTGTTTCGTTCTAGGAACAGAGCACTACAATTTTTAAAAATAAGTTTACCAGTCTAAGATAAACACTGCTCTACAGTGATAGTATTAAACTGTATGGTTTAAGGTATTGCCGCTCGCGAACAAGGACAACACGAAACATCTAAGATATACGATTGAAAGTATATGACATTTACTGCCGAGTCGTGCCACTACGGAAGGCTGGATGTAGGCGGCCCTCGTAACGAAGAAGCAAAACACAGATAACCGGACAACATTGGTTTATTATGATATGAGCAAAAGTTACACACAACCACTTACACAGGGTTGCAAATACTTCACAGGATGGGTCTCCCACTGTGTTTAGCAGCATTCGAAGTAATTTCCAAGTACATCGACGGTAGACTACCAGAAATGATAAGGCCTCTGTCCACCTCACCACTGCTTCCCATAGCTCTGTTTGGCATTCTCATGCATTCCTGCCGCGAGAAATGTTATTTTCACATTAGCACATGCTTTTCATTTCTGATCACTGCCAATCACCAACTGAAACTTCAGGGCGTGCTGAGACACGCAGCTCTGCTCACATACATTTATTTGGTGGCTCCATTTAAAAATACTTTCCGTACATTTTAGATTTTTCAAGTTGTCCCTTGTTCGCGAGGGGAAAAAAAAATATAGTTGCCACAACTTATATGAGTTGTTTCTCGTATTTTGAAGAGCTGACCTATTCGTGGAACATTTTTACAAAAGTGATTTAAGCTGTTTGCATAGAACTAACTTCGCCGTGCAGTTCAACTCTTGTTGATTTGAACACTTCAGGAGCGTCCCATTCAATTCAGGGAGTGAGACGGCCGGTAAATTTTGCTCAGAGGCCTCTTCTTTTAGACTTGAGGTTCTTTTACGTGTACGACATGGGACCCACGGATTTACTTCGCCTATGAAGGAGCCATATCTAGAATTTTTACTCCCGAAAAAATCCATCGACCCTGGCCGGGATTGAACCCAGCGATCTTGAGTCTATGAGGCAAGTATGGTTAGCACTAGGCCACCAAGACCGCGTCTCGGGTACATAGCCAATGTTTGGAGAATGTATTAGTTATTGCTGGCTATAAGAATTACGTATGAACATATAGAAGTATTGAACCATGTGACCGCCTACCTTTGAAGCTATAGATCTCATGATAAAAATCAACGTTGAAGAATTGCGAATCCTTCTGAACAACCTGTTTTTAAAACGACAAAATAAAGACGCGTCTGGCCGAGTACTTTCTGCACTTAATTCTTGTGGAGTATTCTATACGGGTGTTGAATTAAAGCATGAAAACATGTTGAGGTGCTTGGCACAGACAATTGACAGCATCCTGAAGTTCGTTAAATAGCGGTAGATAGCACCTCGTTGAAGCACAAATGGAGATACTAGTGTTGACGTTGATCTCTTTGGCGAAGCGATGCACTAATACACAAGTAATATTTTCGCAGGAACGTCGTGTAAGTAGTTTAAAAAGGCTCAAGATGAGGGGAAGCACCTTCCACACCGTAGTCTCTCACCTGTCACTCCGATTTGACTTTGATGTTTCAGGTGTGAAAATCTGCCTTCAAGTAGGACCACAGTCAACATTCACTTTCTGTGTAATTCCCAAGACGAAATCTTCCACTCCGTAACAGCAGCAACATGACCTAGTCTTTTTCTAAAAGACATATCAGCAAGCTCAATGCATTTCCCTTCTTTCTCCTTAGCTTAGACATGACATTATGGGTACAAACTCACTTTCTGCCCGTGTTTGAGTTTTAGATCATCTGACACGTTTAAATACGCACAGAATGAAACGATTTGGTATTAACTTCTTAAAATGCACGTGTTGAGAAACTGAGAAGTCTTAAAAATATTTTTACTTCATAAATTCTGTTAGTATAGTGAGGTTATTTTAGTTGCGGGTCGGCAGAGCACGACTGCGTTCTCTGAGAAGCCAGTCATCAACCGTATAAGCGTGTTCACATAGTTTGAGGCAGTCTTTGTCAGCGAGTGGCTGTGCGTTAGTGTTTTAGTCGGTGCTTCCACTGTGTGCTAATTATTTTTCATTGTTCTTAGTTATTATGCCACTACATAAATACATCTTGAAGAATGGTTTTTAAAATACAATACATATGTGAAAACAGATTCTTGCGAGAAATGGTAAGGCAGTTCTTAAGAAAACACACTGGCAATCCAGTTCCAGGTAGATGAAACATGTTTCCTACGCAGATGACAGCAATGTATTACCTGTGAGGGGCATCATTTTCAACATCCTTTACGGCGGTTGGACTAAGCAGCAGCGCTTAGGCGTCAGGTAACTCAAATAACTTCATTGCATTTTCTCTGCCACAAGAACACGGTGGTTTATTTGTGCATAATGTTATAGCTTATTAGTAGATTGCATACGTTACTATAGTAAAATAATTTTAAGCTTTTTTGATGCATTAATGGGTTGTAAAGAAAGCTACGCTCAATTTTAAGAGCTTTTCACGTATGAACCGCATGCTGGAGACAAAACGTGAGGTACAGAGTAGGTTTAGGATCTATTTTATAGTGTTAGGTTTCAAAGCATTCCACACTACTTAGAGAACCCATTTTGGAATCCAAAAGGTAAAACACAAACACTTATTGCGTTTTCAACCTTTATATTTTCCTGTTGCAAAAAATGAGGTTTAGTACGAAAACAAATGAAATGACTTGAATCAAAATAACGCTTGGCACTCATATTTTGGAGGTTTCGAGTTCAAATTTCTTGATGTCGGCCATCCTGACCTAATGTGTTTTCGTATTTCTCCCTGGTTTCTTAGGCGAATGATGGGATGAGTACGAACCGAAAGTGCCTGGGTGAGATAGGCTAGTTCGGTGGGACGGTGACTTGCGCTTTGGAAAATTGCTTTTCGATATAGAAATAACCATTCTGAGAAGCTGGAACATCTTGGAACAGTCCGCCGGTATAGAGGTGTTCTGGAAACGATGTTATAGACCTCTCGATGTACATACCCCACTGACCATGCCCACACCTAATCCCTTTCTCCGGGATGCCCTCACTTGGGGCATAGGCACAAACTATCGGCTGTTGAGTTCAGCAAGGCTGAAGTACCAAATTTAATCTTTTCCTTTCCCGATAATCCATCCAATCTAAATCAAAACTATATACAATTACTGTGACGAAAAAATACGATTTAGTGACCTTTAACAAAGACGTGGGTTTTGTAAGTGATTCTAAAGAATGATATGATGTAGAAAAGGAATTTATTAGTATTTTTTTCTTGAAACAGAAGGGTTAATGCGAGAACTCTGGTACTCCTGTACTTGAGGGTCTTATCAAACACGATTTAGTGCAAATGTCACGTGCAGTTCGCGTTTTGTTTGCACTAAACATTAAGGAGAATAATAAGGAACCTGCATCTTCTCCACCCTACACCAAAGTTAGCGGAAGACGAAGCCACTTTAGGATACCGAGATATTTTGTCTGAGTCGGTACCTGCGATATGGCAAATTGATCCAAGCACCCCTCTCTGTATTAGTATGAACGGATTCTCGGCACAATCCTAGTATTCTTTCTCTCTTTTTTACACCCCGTATCTTTGCTAAATTCAGCACCGCTAAAGGTGCAAAAGACGAACTTCCTTAACAATCATTGGTGAAGACACGCGTTGGGAAACAAAAGAAGTGCAGAAAAGGATGGAATGGGTAGGGGAGGGGGGAGGGTGGAGAAGGAAAAGACAGCAGAGCTAGATCATCAAATTCAGTTCTCACGTATCTTTTTCCCGGGAAGAAAGCCGAGCAGTATCATATGGGTCGACAGTGAGGAAAGGGGGCGGGTAGCAATGTTGCCGCGCTAAAAGGAAACTGAGGTAACACGTAATGGGGCATGAAGCCGTACTACGTACCACAGGGGCGCGGAAAGGGGGAGTCATGTGCCCCTAGGGGAGACCGAGAAAAGAAAAAATCCAGATACCGAGGGTATATAAAGCCGTCGTACAAGTGACGTGAGGGGAGAATGTACAGAAAACGCATTTCCTTTTCTATATGTTTTTGGCATGTCTTTAAGAATTTTCAGCAACGAACAGATCGGAGCAAAACTCGCTATTGTATTTTATTTTTAAATAAACACAAATTCCCTATGTATATGTGATTGGCACGTCTAGCAAGCTAGGGTGGATTATGGTTCAATTGCAGATGTGTCACAAGTTTTCGAATGATAAGAAAGGTCTTGCCTCGTTTAAAACTACACACTTTTACCCAATATTGTCTCGTGGTCCCTGCGAGATGAGGAAGTGGAACCAGGAAAGGGCATGTTACGGGTGATTCACTTCTCTGCTATCGCTGCAGATGCCATTGCATGATAAAACATTGACTCCATTACTCGTAATTTCATAGTTAACAGCATATGTCGGAGCTTAAGAAGACTCTGATATTAAGAAAATTATTGAATGTTGCGCTGAAGAAGCTAAGGTCAAATCTTCAAAACTTCCTCTAAGTCAAACCAGTGCAACAGCAGCTGTTTATATAACGTTACACCATACACAAGTGAGTGAAATATCTTAGTGTAAGCGGTGAAAATAGTATTCTAACTACCCCCGAAAAAAAACAACAACAGGAAACGACTCCTACACATATTATAGTTAATGTTGATGATTTGAACCATAGACCGGATGTTTAGGCATTTATTTTGGTTAAAATAAGGAGGCAAAGGCACTTAAAACACCGATAATAGTAATATAATTAAAATTGAAAAGAAGAGACTAATGTATCACTCATTATTAATGAAAATAGGTATTTAAGAACATAACATCTTTATCACACAATTAAAGTACTTAAATTATTTTTCTTGGTTATAAGCAACAAGAAGATGTTCTTTCGAGGTATCAACTGTCAGGTCAGCATCTGACTTCCGTACTGAACACATTGTAGGGATGGTTTATTGCACAGCAGTATCGCTCTCATCTTTCTCGCTTGCAATTGTTTATTACATTTTAGCAGCTGAGAAGTTTCAAATTTCCTACAATTACCTATCTCGCGCAGATAGATACAAGGTCATTCGCCAGGACTATTCAAAATACAGTATTTCACCATTCTATTTCCTGGTATTCGTATTTGTATCCGCAAGTAAACCGTGCGTTCCTTTCAATGATGTTGATTCTGCTATTTAAAGAACTTAAGTGAATGAGTTGAGGAGAACGCTTTTGAGTGCTTGAAAAGAAATAAACATACGAGAAGATTCTCATGAGATATTTTTGTGAGGTGAATATGTCATTTAATATTTTTAACTTTTTTCACTTCGATATATTGAAATTCTTTATGTGCTTTTTAAAATTGCTTTTGTAATTGTACAAAATATCCATAACGATCTAAAAGAGAGAGAGAGAGAAAATTAAATCTTAAATTTGACAACAGAAGTCCCCCCCCCCAAGGCAAAATAAAAACTGGCCCTACCATCCCACAAGTACGGAAACATGTTCATTTCTATCTGCCTCTTAAATATATCCATTCAGATAGAAAAGCGTGTTTCCTCAACTTTCGAGCTCTGATTTGGTCAAATGTGTTATACGCAACATTGTACATTATTTTTGTGTTCTTGAAAAGCACGTGTCTGCACTGCAATTAAATTGCTTTCTGAAGTACGGAAAAGAGTTGATTTTCCATCGGGGTGAAGTTGAGTTTGAAAAATAATTTCAGAAGTCCGTTTTGAGTAGAAGAAATAACAAAATAAAGCATAAATTTATTACCATGTCGTGGCCTGGCTGTAGATAAAACATATGCGACAAAGTGGGCTTAACAATTTGTAGTAGATGAGGCTTTGGTGATATTAATGTTTATTTGGTAAGCCCTGACTAACAGGCTGATGATGGTTTATTTGGGCAGCGTAATGGGTTTATGGAAAATGCTTCAAAGAAGAAAGCTTTGAAAAAAATTAACTTCCAAGTTGCCGCCCTCTTCAACACTTGTGATCATAGATTATGCACCATACCATAGTGTAACTACAAGCAGACAAACCATTTACGAAATTCGCAATGAGAGAATGCAGAACAAAAGGGTTCGGTATGACAACGATATGCAAAAATGAACGTATCGGTAATAAAAATCTAGAGAGAAGCTGTTTATATTTGCAATCTTTAGAGGTAACAGTGATTTGTTACTTCCATGGGTGTGCGACCTCATTGACTAATGAGAAGAACAGCAAATAGAGCTATCCCTTCAAAAACTAAAAGACATGGCGTTTCGCTCTTAACTGGCAAGGTGTTGACAATTGAAAAGTGAAATCTGGGAGAGGGAAAGTATTGTATAAAATGTGATTCATATTACTTTGGTACCATTAGAAGAGGACAGCAGCGACTTCTCTTCCTTCTTTTTCCTCTAGTAAAAGTTCACTGCAGTTCTGAGGTGTTGGCCACCCTACTTGTTTGAAGTTAGCGCATGTTTTTCAACTCAATAGTACATGCGGCTCTTATCTTTGCGAACTGCTCACCGGGTTTCAAATGACTGCATTCCTCACGCCTTTCTTGAGCGTGAACTGACAGTAGTCAGCATTGATTATTTTGTTAACAGCTGTACTATTCAGTTAACAATTCAGGCTTCATATATTTGAAATTTATTGAAAGTGCTAGGAAAAATACAAATACAAGGGGTTTCCATCTACCTGGCCCAGGTCATTTTAGCTGTACCTCCTTGCGAATACAGAACTTTTAACACAATGGTGATTTTACAGTAATCTTTTATCTAAATTCTAAATAAAGTAAAACATTTCCACCTAGATTGCATCAGACTCCGGTCCCCGATTCATCAGCAGTAGCCTACTGAAATTCCAGGGGACCAGGCTCTGACCCAACCCAGGAGACTAAAGTAAAATATTTCAATTACCGTCCTATCCCATTATTTTATCAGCTAGATACAGCATCTACAAACTACCAATTCTTTAATTCTCAAATACCAACTGTAATGCTCTATGTATTCATTTTCTAGAGCAATTTCCAATATTCCAAGCTGAATAATTAATAAATTTAATATAATTTCACTCCCAACCGTTCCCAGATCAATGACAACTTTCATTATCATACAGGTATTCTTTATCACCTGAAATTCATCTAAATTATATATCTTTCAAATGACCATTTCTATTTCATTTTTAACTTCCATAAGAACTCCCCTAATTTGGGTATCTACTCACTATCTTCAAAGATATTACTCATTAACCATTTCTTACTAATTAAACTTTTCTTCCTAACATTTGTGGCTTTCCATTGGAAGATAATAGGTTACGTAATATGTCGATTACAGGGTTGCGACGTAGTATAACAATATACTGACCATTGTTTTATATACGACAATGTACTACGTTGAAGTGAAACCATGTTATCTTCAATATACGGATTTCCTATTCCCGCCTATCTTCGGTCATTGAATACAACTACTTCACGACCACTGCGACGTTACTAGCTATAGCTGCATAAATTAGAAAACAGGCTATGCAGAGTATAGCAGAGCAGAGTTACTCCGCTTTAAGCCTTCCTCCATTTCAAACTTAAAGCATTCTTGCTACTACTGCGTTCAATTGTGCGTGCATCTGAAGGTATACCAGAGTCGCTATTTAATTTTCAAGAGACTTTAAGAGGTAAAAGTTTCCTGTTGGCAATTGTAACCATGGCGGAAGACACCTCGCAGATCTATTGTTGCAGCTGTATGAAAAGGATTGTCGTCTTGCGCTCGGTATCTGATTTTCTGAAATGAAGATGACTTGAGAGTATTTTCATGCGAAGAACGTCCAGAGGCAACAAGCATGCCACGAAATATTACAGAGGACTTTGCTGGACTCTGTTCCTTCAGTAAAGAAGTCTATAAGAGTTTAGAAGAGGAAGCACACGCGCGGAGTCCAGCAACAGCAGTCACAGATGAAAACATGGTGAGAGTCATAGCGAGTGACAGCGAGATAGAGGACTCGAAACGTTTGTTCGCCGCCAAGTGTCAGAAACCTTGTACAAATATATTCTTGTGAGGAAGCTTTGTTGTTTTGGGTAGTCTCTCAGCCTCACAGAACAACAAAAGGCAGCGAGACTGGGATGATGTCAGGAAATGGTTCGTCGTTTGGTCAATGACAGTTCCGATTTGACCACGATATCTTCACGGTAACGAAAAGTGGATTTACCAATATGACCCAGAATTAAAGAGGCAGACAGCGATCTGGGTTTTGCTAAATGACGATCCCTCGCGGAATTGAAGTGTAGGCTATTCTTACTCAGGAAATGACCATACTGCAACCATTCGATAACAGTTTCTGCCAAGATCTCCAGAACACAGAAAGAAGATTGAATTTTGAGTTTGGACTTTCTGCAGGAACTGGGAATGACACTGGTGAAATACCCACCGTACAGTCCAGATATGGCCTACTGTAACTTTTCAAAAGAAAAGTTCAGGGATCATTAGTTTGGGAGTCTGGAAGAAGATGTCGGTCCTGGTGGTGTAGTGGTAACCATACTTGCCTCCTATACCCAAGATCGCGGGTTCGAACCCGGCCAGGACCGATGGATTTTTTCGGGCGTAAAAATCCTAAGTATTAAGCCGTGGGTCCCGTGTCGTACATTTACGGCACGAAAAAGAACCTCAAGCCTGAAAGAAGAGGCCTCTGAGCAAAATTTGTCGGCCGTTTCACGCCCTGAGTTGAATGGGACGCTGATGACCTGAGCTGTTAAAGAGCGTCCATAAATAAACCATTCAAAAAAAAAATCTTGAAGAAGCTGTACCGTTCTATGAAGAGACTGGTGCATCTCTTTAGAACATTGGCATGACTGCTTACATAACTGATTCAAAGGATTTCAATTTTTTTAATCGAAAGTTGGGCAGACTATTTCGGGAAAAATAGGCAAAGATGGAATTTTGAACTTCTAGTTAGCACAGTTCAGAAAATGAATGAGCTACCCCCATGTGATCGTGTGTGAAAGTTTGCTCTTCCTGTGAAGCTATAATCTGAAGAACTAACAATGTGTTAAAATGGGTCAACCCCTTCCTCCATAAATGTGATTTATGATTACACAAATGAGATTTTAGGAGAGATCAGAAGAGATTTAGTTAATACTTTTTGGTGGCTAACGCTGACCTGACACTTTCTTGCTGATCGGCGACTGACCATGCTATTGCGCACAATCTAAATGCAGTTCAGCGGTGGCGAATAAAAAGTGCACAGTTTACTCCCGAGACAAGGTTCGAATGCTCGCTACCAGCTAAGCCAAAATGAATAACATGTGCAGTACAGATCATATAGAAGAAACACTGCAGTACTTACAAACAGAAAGAATATTGGAACACGTTTTCTGAACAACCGAGTATATTAGCCCTTCTGAAGGAAAACGGAGTAAACATAAAAGTATCCGCACTGATTTTACATAAGCTTCTCGTGCCTAATTTGTCAAAGGGCACGTGGGGATGCAACAACCCCCACGCACTGCGTTCTCCCTCTTTTCGCATTACGTTCCTTTATTCGCTTAATTCCGCCGGAGCACAACATCAAAGAAATTCCTTGTGCCAGGAACGCAGCACAGCAGGCATACACTAAATCACTTACTAGTTAGAATCCGATAGATGTACACTACACAAGTTCAGGCACCCATGAAACGGAATCTATTTGGTGAGATTATTTCAAGGGGTGGATACCAGTGGCGTACCCCGGCCACAGTGGGCGATTGACGCACTGTGCCCTGCACTTACAAACCCACGAAAAGAAGAAAAAAATTATTGCAACTTTTAGATATAAGCTTACCTAAAACAACAGGAGAGTGAGCGAATATTATTACAGCATGATGAGAATAGTTTGGAGTCCGTGGTCCCAAGCACCGCCTCTTAGACACATTAAACCGTGCGAGACTCGGCAGAGTTCCAACCAGGAGCGGCTTCTCTAGAGATGGAACAAACACGGACCAGTTTCTCTTCAGAATGGTACACTTAAGACGATATCACTCGCGGTTTTGTGTACTTGAAGTCTGCAAGTGTTACCGGGTTTTATGCAAACCCTGTATATTTCATTTCATCCTGAGACATGAAGCTCTAGTCTCGTGGGTACAAAAGCCACTATCTGACTTTCTCGGTTTGTCCTGGGTGAGTCTAATGGAATTTTTGGACTTTACCAGTGACATCAGTCATCCATGGAAATGGCCAAGGATCGTAAGAAATATTATGAACAAACAAAAAATGATAAATTATCGCACACTTCACCACAAAGCGGATAATACAGCAGCAGTATCAACTCCTCAATAATCTTCTGAAACCACATCTAGAGCGTCGACGCTTTTTTTCCCCCGTGCCCTCCTTTCCTTCTATCTTTTTAATAACAAAATTTTTCTTCTCATGCGCCCGTTTCAAGATAGAACACGCAGTATTATTTTCTTTCCCCTTGAGCTTGGGGATCCTCTTTCCCTAAAGTACATATTCGTTCCCCAGCTCTTTCTGCCGTTATAAGTCTCTTTAGCTGCCGTATCGCACGTAGACTTAAGAATTAGGATAAATGCTTCGATGTGGGAGAGAGGCGCTCTTGCTAAAAAAAAAAAAAAAATCATCTGCTATAAAAGTGCATCAAAGTTATGCACAGAGCACGAGGCTGCGATAGTGAGCGAAGCCATTATAAGTTTCATATAAGTAAAATAATGGAACAGCTGAGAAACGGTCACTTGTTCTTGCTACGCTTAAGGAAAACATGCCTTAGTCTTATGCAAATTACTGTGAACAAGCACTAAAAGTTATTCAGTGCTAATAACCATTGCCTTCCAATTCTACATCGTATTATTGACACCTTATGTTGAGATGGTTCATTGTAATTGTTGGTTTTGTTGGTTGTACTAAAAGTTAAGCAATTGCTTGTGTTTCTAGCAATTTTAACACAGACTACATGCTTCCATCAAAGAGAAAAGGCGAGGAAAGCTGAGTGATGGTGTGCGCCTTCTTTACGACAACGCACCTGTGCACACAGCTCTTGTTGCAAAGGAAGCTGTGAAGAAATGTGGCTTCAAGGAGATCGGCCATCCACCCTACAGCCCAGATCTAGTCCCAGTGACTATTTCCTCTTCTCAAAACTCGAGAAGGGTCTTCGAGGAAGGAAATTTAGGTGTTATGAGGAAGTGTATGGATGCTGTTTATGCCCATTTTACGAGCAAGACTTCCGACTATTTTGAAGGGGGTTTAAATGTTAATTCAAAGAAGTGAGAAGTGTATTGCAATAAAGGGCAACGGTATTGAAAAGTGAGACTTAGTTTTGTCTTTATCATATTTAGAAAATAGGCCGGAAACTTGTGGATCTGCTCTCATATATTCCTGAAGTGGCTAGGTTATCATGTGTCTTCCTGGAGTGGAACAAACTTTGTAAAAGGTTCTTTGAAAAACATGAATTAGGAGGACTCTTCGTCTACTGAGTGGTTTGGAAAGTATAATAATTGTAGCATACTTTGCGACATTTTTTCCACATATTTCTTTATCGTGAAAGAGCATCTGCCAGTGACTTTATTTAAGGCCGTTCGAAAAAGTTTGACCCATTCTTTTACGATAGAATACGAGGGGGGTGTTTCCCCATATACACCGTCCAATTGCTGTTTAATTTCATTTGGGATTAGTCCTAATTTGTGAAGGAACTTTATAATAGCTCGAAATTCCATTTTGAGCATGCTACAATTTTCTACACAGTTACAGTTGCAATTATTTACTTAACAAATAAGGTATGAGACAAAATAAGGCTTTTGTGAAGGCGATAATCCTTATCGGCGAGACCGGAAACTTTTGGACCTGCCTCGTATCTTGCGTTTTTCTAGGCGACAGACAGATGCTCCAGTTAGAGCGACACTATTAAGAATACAATATTTGCCAAGTTTACCACAAAACTCCCAGTAAGATACTCTTGAAGTGATCACGGAATATAGGAAAAGTTTGGTGGGATGCTATAAATTTAATGGAGGGTCGAGACGACCTGAAGATGCATTAGAGGCGAGACGCGGCAGAATGCTTCCTGTAAATGTTCCCTTCCTAGCAAGCGAACGTGTGCCGCCGCCACTCCATAACCCTTCCGCATCCACTTTACAAAATAAAGAGCATCTTCTTCCCCTTCCTCCTTGCAATGTCTTAATACCCAGACGAGATTCGTAGAACCAACTTCTGCACACTTCGCGGCGCTTGGCAGTCGAGGCAATCTAAGCGATAACTTGCAGACGATATCAGCATGTCCTGTGAAGTAAGCCACAGGAAAATTTGCGTTTGTTTAAAAAACTTACATAATATCTACACGGCATAAACTACAACTGGTAATAAAAAGAGGCGCCACCAGCATCCTTGCATTTACTTGATTGCTTTCACAGTACTCCGTTAGAAGACATTAGTGGCTGCTATGTAAAATGTGCACATTCTGTGACAGGGCAAGAAATTGAAACGTGTGTTCGAAAAATAACTATACGTCTGTCCAATCTTCTAATTTTGCTATGGAAAACCATTCTTCAAATGGCACATGTCTCTGATGAAAGTTTTGACAGCACTTCGAGATCTTAAAAAGGCAAAATAGGTTTTTTTTCATGTGTGTAATGCTTTTTCTGCAGTAATATCTTGCTGAGCAAAACTCCTTTAACTTCACCAATGAAAATTTGGGAGACGAGAACTTCAACGAAGTTTGTAGTTTGATCTAAGGATCGATTTGTAATTTATTTATTCAGTGGGTTTATTGCCCGTGATAGCGTGTATAACGTCTATGTATTATTATTTTAATTTCCTCAGAGAAAAAAGCCTTCAAAAGCTGCTGTAGGAAAGTTGTTCCAAATATTTGTATTGTTTATAACAGAGAATTTGTCTTTCTAGCTTACATTTAATTTTGCACTCATAGTCAGTCCTGTTAAGTCCATCGTTAACGTAGACGTTCTTTCTATGATATTTGCCCCACGCTTTTCGCCTGATGCCACCTGATTTTTTTATGTCTGTTCTCCATTGATTCCCATTCTAGTGCTTTAGCATTTTCATCTCCGTGCCTTTTCTTCCTTTAACAATTTTTGAAACTCTATGCTGAATTTTTCTCTGGCTAATTTTGCACATAGGTCAGAAATGGATGACAATACAATATAATACCGTAATTATCATGGTTCAATGGTTTCACGGTTCAAAAATATAGTTCCGCAGTTTTGAAAGTAAAGCAGCGCAATTTCAAACACGAAGATTTTTAAAAAATGTTAGAATGAATATTAAAAGAACACATTTCTGTAGTTTCGTTAATAACGCATAAAAATATAAAAGTTATAATAGTGTTTATTTAAAAATAAGAACAGTTGCTATGCTGACTGTTTTATATTTATCAATACAATAAATAAATTATAGTGTAACTTGATTTATATTTAATTTAACGTTTTATTTGAATCTAAAATGATTAGAATACTTTTTGTTATATTCTGATAACAATACAGTCGCCATGGCAACTTTTAAACAGCGCGATGTCGAACGCGCAAGAAACGCATGGCTCAAGCGCGATCAACTGAGACGATGGAAAAACGTACTTGTCGACTCACTAATGACACGCAACGACATGCTAAATATTTTGATAACAATACAGTCGCATGGCAACTTTTCAAATAAAACATCAAATTTAAATCCTTACAAATAACAATTAATACATCTGATCTCTATTACATAAACTCAATTGCGTTAATGTTAATGTATAACATGTGTATTAATAATTTCAATTGTGTAAATAAGTAGTGAATGAGTATTATATTTAATGTAATATAATGAGTTACATATGTTATCGAAGATTTTGACTTCAATATTGAGGATCTGGTACAAATTTATTTAATACTGAAATAATAAAAAAATCAACATTAACTTTGCGTTTCTGTATTTTGTTTTTAATTAAAAAAACAACAATTAATCAAATGTTTCGATATATTAATGGAGTAGATAAAACAATTTTCTATTTTAGGTGTGATCAGGAGAAAACAAAATGAACTAAATCTAAAAGTTGCTCATTTTTTGTAATTATTTAATCGAGATGTTTAATACCGATTGCAAAATTACGTGGACACAAGAATAAAAAGTAGCAAACTATTTAAATAATTTTTTTAAAAACCAGGTTTTTATTTTCTTAAAACAATAAAAATTTGATGTTTATTCAAAAAATAGAAAATTTAAAAGTAAATTATACATGAACTAAAAATATAAAAGAATTCATCCTAGTCAATTGCAGATTTATAACCCCATGCAAATTCATAATCTCATAAACTTTTTTAGAAAAATTCTTCCAAACGAAAAACGTAGGGCGCGTGCAATAGATAAAATTAATAAATGTTAAGGGTATTTATAGTTTAAATTAATCACACAAAAGGTTCAGACATGGGGTTATGAATCTGCATTTGGCTAGGATGAATTATTTTATACTTTTTAGTTAATTTATAATTTAGTTTCAAATTTTCTATATTTCTGAATAAGTATCAAACTTCTATTCTGTTAAGAAAATAAAAACGTGGTTTTTAATTTTTTTTATTTCAATTATTAAATTTAAAATTCTTCTGCACCTTATTTCATTTGGTAAATTTTCCCAGTTTTGTAATAGGAACTGTTCCCTCCAAAACTTGGTTTGCTTATATTCCAGTATACAATGCCAAGTACTATTTGGTTCTTCATACATAGGACATTTCCCCTTAGTGTATCCATTTTTTAATCCTCTCCTGTTCTAAACCATGTCAATTCTTCCCTTCCTGCCTTAACACAGACTGCAATGTATCTTTATCTTCCCCACACATTTTTTAGTGTACTATATAATTTTAAAGGTTTTTGGTGTTAAGATTTGCCCATATTTGCTGTTTTTAATATCATCAATCTTATTGTTATCTCTTTCCAAAGTCCTTTATCCAATCTTTCTCCCTCGTACCATATTAGTATATATATCGTTCAACGTAGAATTAAGAACTGCTTAACCTCTAGGCCGAGAGTAGTGCAATGGTTAATAAAGCAAAGGTCTGAATATCCACGTCTTTTCAGTTGTCGATTTATAGCTTGCACTTTTCCCCTAGCAAGAGATTTTGTTGATTCAATGGAATTTTTGCTTGCAGTTTAATTCGCACGATCGCCACATGCGCAACTAGGCGTGTTAAGAGAAACCAATACCGGGAATAGAGGCAACATCCCACAAAAAATAGAGCTTCTTCTAAAAGAAAAAAAAATCATGTGAACGTAAAAAAATCACACATTGTGTCTTTAAATTAACTCCCTGGTCTAACGTGTTGAAACTTTAGTGTTCCTGGGTAATTGCTTCCGGTGTTTTGACGGGCTTTGGTTCCAGTTTCATTGTAGTTTTGGTAATAGACTTAATACAAATATTGGTATAGTGTGTGTCGCTTGCGTGAACACGTTTAATACTCAAAGATGAATGGAGACAGTAGAAGGGGAGACGAGTTTAGAAAGGTCATTTCCAATTGGTGACGGTAACTAGGTGATACCAAGTGCCACCTACTCTATCGAGGAACTTTGTTGTTTTTTGTTCTTGCGCTGCCGAGCCTATAAAATTAATTGCATTCGTCCCCCACCCTTCTCTCCGAGCTGTCATCGAATGGAGTTTTGTAACTTCCACGATGAACACAAGAGCTAAGAACAATTTATCACATGACTAGATGTGATTAATACACGTTTTTCACATCCGTCATCAGTCAAACAATTACACTCTGCTGTGATCAGATTTTTTTTTGTACAAAGTGACACTGGAGAGGAACAAATATACGTTCCGAACATTGCAAAACAAATTTCTTACTTCCTGTTTACTCATTGTTTAGAAAATTAGGATTAAAAATGTGAAATTCCAGAAATAGATAAAGCTAAATTCTCTCTCTCTCTGCCCCCCCCCCACACGCGCGCGAAGGTAGGTCCATAAGTTTGATAAAAAGTATATTTCACTTTTCAATATAGTTATATTGCAATACACTTCTCACATTTTTGCATTAACATTTTAATCCTCCTCCCCCCTCCAATAGTCAAAGGTCTTGTCTGCAAAATGGACATAAATGCATCCATCACTTCTTTAAATTTCCTTCCTCGAAGGTCCTTCTTCAGATATGAGAAGAGGAAATAGTCACTGAGAGCTAGATAGGACTGTAGGATGGGTCATCGATCTCCTTGAAGTCACATTTCTTCACAGTTTCCTTTGAAACAAAGAGTTATGTGCACAGGCGCGTTATCGTGAAGAAGACGCACACCATTACTGGCCTTTTCTCTTTGATGGAAGCACGTAGTCTGTGCAGTAGGCCAGCATAGTACTCTCCATTTACTGTAGTGTTTCTCTGCTTGAAGTCAATGTCGCTGGATTTACGGTACTCCATTGATTCTCTTTTGACAAGAGATCACAGTAGAGTCTAGTTTCATCTCCTGTAACAATAGTTTGCAGAACTTCTCTCTTGTTGCCATGGCAGAGCTCCAAAAATGCCTGAAAAACGCGCGAACGTCTAGACTCCAGTGCGGTGAAACACCATCCTGCTGAATATCACGTTTGGCTGC
Organism: Metallyticus violacea; assembly: GCA_030762175.1. Lineage (NCBI taxonomy): Eukaryota > Metazoa > Arthropoda > Insecta > Mantodea > Metallyticidae > Metallyticus > Metallyticus violacea. The sequence goes on from CM060836.1 coordinate 65,729,087, forward strand.
AAAGGGAGGATCTTTGAGACAGTTGCATCGGGGATCTCACCCCAGGTCCAAAGGGATTCACGAAGGTCCATGGTCCCGAGTGATTTTCTTTACATTAGGATGGTACCCATGAATTAATCCGACCCGCCTTTCGGCCATAGACGATCTCGTCGCCCAAACGCGCTAAGCGAACCACCAGACTCTCACTGGTGGATAGGTCACGTCCAGCATAGACCTACTCAATTTAAGAGGTGAGTCACCCCAGCATTAAGGTAGCCACCACCCTCCCCATGACAACAATTCAGGGAAAACCTGCCCCCCAAGGTACATGCCTTGGGCACTCCTTTGGGACACACTACCGCCACGGGTACTCATTTACGCGTGAGTTAAGGGACCATTGCCACACCGAGTCCAACCCATCCGAACAACTTCCAAACGGGATGGGAACTCGAATAGGTCCGGCCCGTTTGCTTCTAGTAACGTCAGAAGTACTACGGGTACTCAGGGTCCGCAGAGCCCGCACCTGGAGCATCTGTAGAGCAACAAACGAACTGCTCAAGAATGCCAACATAAATGACACTATTTATTGTTTTCTCCATGAAGAAAATAGTCCGACAATTCTGTCACGCCCCACAGCATAACACGCATTCAATTTTTCGTTGGTCTCGAACACGTGGCAACAAAACTCTTCGAGTTGCTTTACAAGACAGCAAACCGAAAATCTCTAGGACTAATAGTTTCCTTAAAATTATGATTTGGAACCAAGAAGGTTTCAAGTGGATATCTTGCTACTTTCTTAGTAATGTTTTGGCACATTCATAGTGGTCTTCAGGTGTATTGTTGAATATTTTCTGTTTTCGACAGTATTGACATCATCGCCACCTACAGCATCTGCAGGCTACTTCCCATGGCTAGTGGCAATGAAGTTCCATTCCGGTTTCATTGCGAAGTCTTGATTGAAGAATAGTAAATGTAAATCTATTCTTGCCATGTACAGCACACTCATCACTGTAAATGTTAACCTTTCTTAGGGGTGGAATAATGGTTTTCCCTTCTCCTTTTTCCTTTTCCTTTCTCAAATATTTTTAGTATCATCCTTTGATCTGTTGCGAAATTCGGCAACTCTGCGAGTTGAGCTCATCTGTAATTTAATTATGTTAGAAATATATGCAATAGAATGTGTTTATCAGAGCGTATTATGAGTATCAACAATATTTTTATTAATGCAATATAATCGTACTTGAGATCATTATACACATGCTAAGCATATTACTTCAGCTAAAATTCTTGCCACAATAGTGAATACAATTTTAAAAAGCTGCCATACCAATTGTTCTGTTAGGTGCAAAAAGGATAACTTCTATAGCTTATTTATTTTATAGATACAAGGCGTTTATTTGTTAATTATTTACTAGATAGGGAATTTTAACACTGATATTCAAATATGCCTAGAATATCCATTTACAGAGAAAGCACCACCATGAGTGGATTTTTTTTATTTTTATTTGAGAAACTTCGCTATGCACAGAAAGACTTGGTTATCGGGAAGGTATCGGCAAATAAATGCACAGCAAACCTATTTAAACACGGAGGGCATGTTCCACACCTCCGCAACATATGGAAATTAGCAATTACCAACAGAGCAATGCCTTAACACAATGTAGTGTAGTGACCTCGTCCGGTATAACCAATTAAGAGCCGCGTCCATTACGGCAACACATAAATCTGTGCATGTATAAATCTGTCTGTCGTACACAGTGCCTTTGGCTAACATCCACCTGTGAGATTTAGGCTTCATAAAACATTTCTAAAGCAAATGACGAAATCTAATTACAAAGCTCTGCTATGCCTATTGGCACACACCATCAACCAAGAAGAATATTAGGAATAATACACAAAGCATTGTGCTGTAAGAAGTCGAGAGCTCGATACACTGCGAAGGCGTAGATAGGTTTGTGATATATGGCATAAACAATTGTAAATATTATGATTTAAGCCCTGAATTGTTTAAAATATATAAAGGACATTTGTTTACTTACCAACAATACCAAATGTCACAGTTGGGTGGTTTATTTCAGTCTAGTAAACTGACAATTTTTTTTGAGAACCTAACCATATGAGTGTGTAAAAAGTTAAGCCCACTCATTATTATTATAACCACTGTCCATCGGCTGAGTTTATTTATTACATTAAAATCAAGTGAAAATATAATTTTTAATCTATAGAAGATTATTCGTATAGTTGACGCCTCTGAGCAAGGAGATTCGCTTTCAGGACCAGCATCAAAAGTCCCGACTCCATCATAACTGCCTTCCTTAAAAGAGAAATATATATGCACCTAGTCTTGCTATAAATAGTTACAAAATTTTAAAAGGTGCTGATGTTTTGGCGATCAATGCTGTTTTCAGGTGTAGCAGCAACAGAAGGCTTGGAGTTTAACTAAGGAATAGAGAATAGAGAAATTATAAAAACCATGCTACTGCGATAGTCCTTCACAGCTTGGGAAAATCATCTGGGAAATTCTCCACACATCTAAAAATTTGGATCTCAGTAGCATGTATGTGCACCACACACCCAACGCTTTCCTGAGAACCGCACTTTTGATGAGCATTCGATGCGGATGTCCGTGCTTTGTGACCACCATAACTGTTGTCAAAACAGTAGCGGCCTGTGCTGGAAGAAATCTAGTTCGGAAGCATACAGGGAGATAAACGTATCCAAGAGTGCTAAAGACAAGACCTTGAACTGAGGGCTTCGCTTCGCAGTACTGGACATTTTTAACTGCAGAGGTGAAGCAACATAGGCTGTTGAGATGTAAATGACTGATGAGGAAGTGTTCACTATTGAGGAAAACTACAATGAAAATGACAAGAGTTTATGACTTGACTTCACGAGAAGCTTATGAGAAGGCCCCAAAGGTTCAGAGAAGTCACCATCCTACTTCAGTAATGATTTGATGGGAAGTGAACTATGGTGGTGTCAGCGAGCAAAAAGAATTGAAAACAGCTTTGTTCAGGATTAGGCATTGCACTTCCCACATAGATTCAGCTCCAAGCCACAAGACAATGTCCACCAAACTTGACTTCAAAAGAAAAGCTTCAGATTGTATTAATGCCGTAAATTTGCCTTCTAGCAGTACCGACCCAAACCTCCTTGGCCTGCAACTATGGTCCGTGCTTGAAGGTATGGTTTGCTAGAAAAGGTACCTAAACAGAGAATTCGTGTCAAAAGTGGCAAGAGTGTGCGCTGTTAGAGATAAATTACCAGAGATACCGGTCATGTGTGAGGGCAAAGGGGATCGTTTTGAGAGCTGGTTAGTGCTAGACATTTGGGAAAGGAAAAGAAAAAAAAAATAAAATAAAATAAAATAAAAAAATAAAAAAAAAAACACGCACATGCCAAACAATATTTAAGTCTGGGAACTTATCGAAGGTGTATTGAGCATTTTATCGTTGTTAATATTATGAAAAAGGAAATAATGATCAAAAACTTTTGGCGGAAAACTGTATGTAAAGCACCAAAAAATTCTGTCTTCTGACGGGAAAATCTTTCACGGTGGAAGAATCGTAAAGCAAAAAAGTATGACAGCTTATATGTTGAGTAATATCTAGACGCGACGCACGTTTAGAGAGTCATTTTCCGCATCTACAGTTTGGAATAACTTAGGACAAGGTAGCATATATTAATTTATATGAAAAAGCAACCAAAATAGCCCATTTATATCATTAATTACCAACAATAGTCAATTAAACATGCTTGGTGACCATTTTTCGATGTGCCACTTTTACAATACAGCAATGTCTTGAGTAAAAAGTTATCGTGCCCAGATTAGGATAAGATAGTTCAAGTGGGATTGTAGGAATATAGGTTCAATGATAAATATACATCAAGGTTTTGTATGCTATTGGCATAACCTCAATGATTTCTTTGTAGTTTTCAATGCTTACATTCCCCAGACAACTACTGCACAGTCTTGAAACCTATCCCTGCTTGTTCCCCCACTATCCATCAACACTTTCTTGTATTAGTTCACGAATTTGCTAGCCAATAAAAAGCCATCTTTCAGTTCTTTCATTCTACCCCAACATTTAAATACTAAAACACGCATTTTTTAAAGCCATAAAATAATATAAGAACTACGTGCGGTATCAAACCAATGTAAAAGAGAGAATACCAAGAATGACTGTGTATGTCTCTAAATGTTTAATTGGTGGTTTTAGAATCCTGTGCCTCAATGTGCTGAGTGGTGGTAAACATGTGTGTTTCATAATGCAACAGCGAAGACGGCCATAGTGCATGCTCAGCAAATGTTACGGAAATAGGGTTTCATTAATAAGATAAATTCATTCTTGGTTAGACTGTATGTAGCATGGTTCGCCACAGAGCAGAAAACCCTCCTCATACAGCGAGATCAGTAACAAATTCCCCGATACATAGTTATAATCGGTTGGCGGTTAGGCCCCGCGTTGCCGCCGGTATTTTCTTGCGTACGCACGCTTTGTTCAAACACTTCATCATATTAAAACTTCGGTAAAACATTAAATATCAGAATCTGATATCGCCCTTCTTACAATTGATGCTGGAAATGTTGCCCATATTTCTTGACACATAATCCACCCCTTTTTAGGAAATTATCACTGACACGCACCAGTTCCCCATCACTAATGGACCTAACTTCTTTTCCATAAGTTTCTCCAGTGTGTGAGGGTTAGTTTTTCCAAGTTAAAAATCACAAACCGCAAGATCCTGGGGAACGAGAAGGGCTTTAATGGAAGCTCTCATCTCATCAAGTTCTTTTTTCTGTGAGCACATGACTTTTAAGACAGAATCTGCTTCATTAAAATTCTGCACTACTTTAATTTTCTTTTCCGAGCTGCCACGAAATTTACGCCTAAATAACTATCTCGTTCTGCCACAAACTTTCTATTTCTGATACATGCAATGGAGATTAACAAACGACGGTGCAATATCCCATTACTGCACTATTGAAATATTACGTGAATGCACAACAGAACTGTTCGACTCTGTCGATATCCTGCTCGCAATTGACTGGGGGGGGGGGAGAGAATGGCTGGTCGGCCGATCCAATTGTGAGACTTCTAAACTGCCCTCTCTGTATAAACATAAATTAGCGATTATCTCCGAGAGTTTAGGTAATATCGCAAACCGGCTTTCATTTCGTCATTACAACTTGTGCATTTCTAATCAGTGAACATTTCATTTTTATAGTGTTAAGGGCAGGTGTAAAGCGGATTGCTTTCTGGAAATATATATATAAAATATTCAAAATAAAATGTCTTAGGAGCCAATGAACAACTTTCCAATGTACGCAGTGTATGCAGACATTTGAATAATTTCAGTTCCTTTGTGAACAGCAAATCTAGCAACTTCAAACAAATGTTTTCTTACGCTTTTACAATGCTTATATACATATAAATATGTAAAATTTCATTCATAATGTTCTGTTTTCTGATCTTTTAACGGCTATATGCTATGACACAGCTCTCAGGGGCTATATTTTAACTGTGATATTTTTTCTTACTTTTTAGTGTATGTAGGACTGATCAAGTAACGAATGAGTTTTTCGTTATCTTGCCTAGAGTATTATAGTGTAAAACATAAAATAAAAATAAGTATGAATGCATTCCTGAAATTTTACATCAATAATACGAAGAGTATAAGCACGGGACAAGTCTTGATGTCTTTTTTCTTAGAACCGAGATTATTTTTATTCAGCTGCTCATTTGTGTTGCGCGTGAAGAATGCGATGTATCAGAGTTCGCTCAGGTAAACAACGTTGACACATCTCTGTATTCTCTTTCAGTGCGTGTTTAATGTTAATAGAGATTGGGTTAGAAGTGACAGCAAACCATTTATTAATTTTTTATTAATTAAGATATTCAGATATTCTTAAGGAAAACTGAAAATGTTCATACATTCTGCTCAATCTTTGATGTACGAAAGTAAAGTGGCAACTTCGAAGATGATTTTGATAGTTGTTACTATTTAGAAGAAAGTGGTAACATTAGGCACTCGGAACTGGGTGGGATGGAGCGAGATTAAGGTTTTTTCAAACACTTTACTAGTTTTAAAGTGACGAAATATAGAAGAGGATAACATGAACTCATAGAAGAAAATTATCAGAATTATTTTAACATTACTTTTATTCACATAAAAGAAATGTAGTATTTTATTTACGTATATTATGGAAAAAAAATCCCTTTTGCCGATAGCGTCTCTTTCCCCTTCAAGATGGATAAGTAATAATTTACCAGAAAATTACAAAGCAGTACCATTTCGTTGCTATGCAAACGACCACCATCATGAAAGCTGCATTATATAGTGAGGAAACGAGAACATTCCTTTCCTTCATTTTTAACTGCAACAGGGCACCTTCGTTTGGGGCTGAAGCTACAAGTATATTAAATCTCATAGTGTAATTTAGAAAACCCAGCAAGTTATAAACATATCTTCAGACGGAACTAATGGATTCAAAGAACATAATTAAAATGTATGACACGCGATCTAGGCACTGATGTATTAATGCATTATTAGCGAAATACAGAAGCAATCAAATGTTTAGGTGATAAAAAAGGAAACACAAAACGTGATGGGAGGAAGTGTATTTTTCCTCAGGTATGAGCTCCTTATTTGGTAACCATGAACACATAAAATACATCTTTAAATTACGGTAAAATCGTGACTCAACCCCACATTATTATATACAATTATACTGTAACCTAACTGCCTTCTAACAGCGTCTTCTTTATTTACATTTCGTTTCACGATAATTTACGTGTATTGCATTTAACAGAAAGAACATTTCAAAAGAAATTACATAAAGCTCATGGAATGTAATTGGAAAGTTTTCCCCGGTAGTCTAAGTTTTGGAATGCATATAGTTGGGGCTATTTTTGCCACGGTAACTAATAACTGTGTGTTTTATCTTAAAGGTATAGGGATCACTTGAAAACAGAGTCCTCGTATCTATATCATTATAGTTCAACTTAGTTGGTCTAGTGTAGCCATACTTCCCTCGTAAACCCAACATCGATGCATTTTTTCAGGCGTAAAAATCTTAAGCATGGTTTCCTTCGGAAGGTAAAAGAACCTCAAGACTGAAAGAAGAGGTCTTTGAGCAAAATTTATCAGTCATTTCACACCCTGAATGAATAGGAGGCCGATTATCTGAGAAGTTAAAGAGCGTCCGTAAATAAAATAAATCAACAAATCAATCGTTAAGCTTTCTTCATCTGCTCTTTGGTTTAAAGCTACTATTAATTTACGACAGCTTATATATAAGGTATATACTTACATAATATTTGAAAGTTCATCGGCCAGTTCGAATTTTCTTATTGTCGTTTTAACGACCCTCTCCTCACTATAAACATTTTAAAATAGTTTCATAAATTATCTAATTATTTGAAAAGCAAACAAAAAAAGGGTCTTTTAATTATTTTTAAAGTACATATGTGCTAATACCATTGCAGATAATACACAGAGCTTTTTAAGTAAAATTGCTGCATACTTGCAAAGTTCGTCAAAACTAGCAAAAAATTCCGGAAACAAAGACCAGTTGAAATAGAATCCATTCTTTATTTGGCCAAACAGAATTTAGAAAACATGGATCCAAGATAACAGGATATCTTCTTACTCTTGTACTGTAGGGTGTATATCCGTTTCCGCTCATTGTGCTTTCCTTGTTGGTTGCGTTTACCTCTACAGTGCGCGTAATTCAGTTGAACAGATAAGGTTGTAGGTATGTACTTCGTACACGATGGAACACCACCCCATTTTCTACATATCGTGCAACAATACCTAATCCAGACCATTAGTGGCCGGGAAGATCGAGTAACTAGACCTTCACTCACACCTGACCTAAATCCTTTGGATTATTATCTATGAAAATACTTAAATGACCTTAGTGTATGCCATATTTAGCGACAACATGTAAACATTACATGTGTAAACTGCAGATCCTTAAATCTGAGAGCAGCCAGATGTAATGGCATTAATACACGGTAGATGCTTCCAAACATAAATGCATGACTTTTTAGGGAGGCTGCTTTTGGCGAACTCTACCTCCTGTGACAATATGTAACATTATATTCCTTTATCATTTTCAATCAAAATACAAATTACACCAGTCACTTGACAATATAGAAAAGTGTATGTTATCAAAATCTATACGTTTACACAGTTACTAACGTTTTACATATTTTACAGCAAATTCAAGTTTTATGTTGGCAATTTCCCTCCTCCCTCTTTTGTTACACTTGTTCTCAGAAGATTACTCTGTATTTTCAGCACTTTAGAACTCTAGACGAACATTATTTGTGACCTACATGAGCATGATGTACTCATAATTCTGCCGTTTTCTGTTAGGACAAATTTAGTTTTAATGTTCATGTAATACTTCTTTCTATATTTATGTGAATGAAAACGAGAAGCACGTAAACAATAACATGCGGTTCTTTTAATCCTACATTCATAGTGGATGCTGTGTGGAGCAATCTACTTCTGCATTAGCAGAGCGCTTGGCATATTTGTTAACAATTTGTGCGATAGATCCATACAAATAAATTGCTGTAATATCACCGTTTTCTTCAAGCTTCATAACCAATAAAATTTAGGGTTAATATCTGAGCATATTATTTATGGACACAATGGTCATTTCAATGAAAGGAAAAATCGTAAAGTAAAAAATGGAAATGCACGCCACATTCGGCTTTAATTACAGACAACGGTTATGGTCAATTATTGGAATATGTTTAGTATAGAAACAAGTCTTTATAGTATTTTTTCCTGGAACTAAGATTACAGATATCCAGATGCTTATTTATGTTGCGCTTATATGATACGAGAGAGAGATGAGGTTCACCAGAGTTCGTAAAAACGCTGTCACATCTCTGCAATCTGTTTCAGTAACTTTCCACATTGGGTGTGGAAGCGAGAGTAAATAATTTGACTACTCTTTATTTATTCATCTTCCAAAATTCACACCTGTGTCGTACATACAATACAACATTTGTTTTTGAATTCGGTTTATTTATGGACGCTCTTTAACATCTCAGTCAATTCAGGGCGTGAAACGGCCGATAAATTTTGCTCAGAGGTTTCTTCTTCCAGGTTTGAGGTTCTTTATCTGCCGTAAATGTACGACACAGGACCCACGGCTTTACTTTCCTTCCGAAGGAAGCCATACTTAGGATTTTTACGCCCGAAAAAATCCATCGATCCTGGCCGGGATTGAACCCGCGATCTTGGGTGCAGGAGGAAAGTACGGTTACATTTACAGCACCAAGACAGACACAATACAATTTATAATATTTTAATTCTAAATAATTCAATGTAAAATATTTCCAATTTTGCTGAGACCCGTCTCCCATCCAACCAATAACACAGTACTATAAATATTTTATATATAAACCATTATTTAACTACACTTTTTGCCCAGCAATTTCCTCGTTTCTAAATTACCCATTTACCCCTAAAAACAAATAAACAAAGTATTAAAATCTACTTATTTAAAACCAAATATTTAAAAACCATTTATTATACTTCACCTAATCAAACAATTCACAAATCATACATTACGTTGCCGAGTTCCCATGGAGGCACCAATAGTCTCTAATAGCAGACTATTAATATCTTTAATATTTAATATCTTTAATATTTAATATATAATAATTTAATATCTTTAACATCATCTTTCTTACTAATTTTCCTATTTGGCTCTTACCTTACCTCCTAAGTATGGCTTCCTTCGGAAGGGAAGTAAAGCCGTGGGTCCCGTGTCGTACATTTACGGCACGAAAAAGAACCTCAAGCCTGAAAGAGAGGCCTCTGAGCAAAATTTGTCGGCCGTTTCACGCCCTGAGTTGACTGGGACGCTGATGACCTGAGCTGTTAAAGAGCGTCCATAAATAAACCATTCAAAAAAAAAATTTCTTACCTTACCTAAATAATGTCCTATTTCCTATAATCTTTTCCTCCCGATTTCTCTTGTAAAATTGGCCACTTCTTCGTTTCTAGCTTCTCTCTAAGAATGTTTATTAGCTAAGATACCGTCAAATATTCTTATTCACGTGAGAAACAGGAAATATTTATAGTTTCTACTTAATCTTTAATGTACGGAAGCGACAACCTACACACTCACACTGAATTGTCTCTATCCGTAGCCGAACTAGTTTTTTAAATTTTGATACCGATATTGGCTTGCACAGGTTAAACTTGTAAATAATTCACAATAGGACTGAAAAAGTCAAATGTGATTTGTAGAAACAAAATGTATCTTGTCATATACAGAAACTGATAAAAGATTATTCCAACACGCATAAAACTCACACTGAATACGTCCCATGCAACGACTGTTTTTAACACGGTCTCTATTATGACACTATAAAAATAAAACCAAGTTTTATCTTTGAAAATGCTATATATTGCCCGGCTTAAGTCACCACGACATACCTACATTAAAGTTCTTGAATATGAAGTTAGTTGTTGGTTTAGGCCAGAATGATATATGTATGATATTTCAGGCCAGTTTAATGTGCGTTGCGTTAGGTGTGTCTATTTAGGTTGGAATGATATATGTTGCTATAGGTTTACGCCTCTATTGCTTTAGGCTGGTTTGGTGTATTATAGCCTTTCGCTTAGATATTGTGGGATGTACGTGATGCTCAGCTGGGGTTTGTCAGCTCTGTTTAATGCTGTGAAATTTCAGATATACTTAATACATTACGATCAATGGTTGATTTTTAACACGTATACCTATTACTTATAAATGAAATGTCTAAAACATACACACAAAATTGGTGTTCAGGGGAGGGGGAAAAAAATTTAAATCTGGAACTGTAAAAAGAAAGTCTGTTCAAACACTTTTACATAATTCAATGCGGATCTGACTACAGTTATTATTAAACGTTTAGGAGTTAAATTATCACATATAATTGCTGTGAAGTGTATTAATCGTGCTGATTTTGCATATTTAAATCGGTAAGACCAACTGAATTCAAAACGCTCTATTATTTATTTACGGACGCTCTTTAACATCTCAGGCCACCTTGTCACAATCAATTCAGGGCGTGAAACGGCCGACATATTTTGCTCAGAGGCCTCTTTTTTCAGGCACAAGGTTTTCTCAAAAGGTTACAAACCCATAGAACCCAAGAACCGAAGACTCAGTGCATTAAAAGTTTCAGGCACGTAAAATAGTATACTAACGTATTTCAATTAGACATTAAATTATAAAACAGATTTCGAAATTACGTAATTATTTTTATTACATGAAGATTAACACTTAAATTATAACAAACACAATTTTATTCACAAGTATCAGCATCATAGTACAGCTAACACTTTTTTCAAAGTATTTTTTTAATTAGGTTTTTCTCCCTTATTAAAATGTTTTTTTTAAAGAAGATAAAGGCCTTTCAACTGATAGTGAAGTTCAATAACTATAGTTTTTATTCAGCCCCCCATATATAACTTTCATCTGAAATACAGGAAACAAAAAATACGTTCATTCTGTTGAGATAAGTGTGAAAAAATGTTAAAATAGAAGAGGAAAAATTAGGCTAAGTAAGATGTTCGGTTTTCAATGATATGCAAATATGAAAGAGAACAAGATTTTTAATTAAAAAAAAATAAGAATTGTTAATTTAAATTAAAAATTTCAAAAAAAAAAAAAAGACAGAAACAATTTACATAGTGCATAATTTTTAACATTGAAAAAGTGCAAACCTAATTATCAAGGCATTTTGTCTTCTCATTTATGTTATTGTAAAGCCATTTAAATAACTGTGTATTCAAGTATAAAGTGTAAATTTTATCTTTTCCATAATGTGCGAAATTTGTCCTCCAGCTACTTAAGACTTCGGAGAAGCTGTTGCTGATTTTTACAAAAAAAATATTTCCAACCATCTAAAAGTTGTAATTCAGATAAAACAATTTTATATAGTAATGCTATTTATTTATTCCTTATTTTTAAGACTAATTCCAGTTCATTTCCAACAGAATACTATTTCTGCAATATGTGAAGCAAAGACATTTGGATACTGGGCATTTAAAGTAAAAACAACATTTGTGAAACTAAAAATATCTATAGTTTCTTATTATGGAATAAAGACTGTAGACTATATTCTTTAGCACTGAGCTTTGCTTTTAAAAATAAATAAATGAATCTTATAGAGAAAGGGGGAGGGAGAGAAAAAGAGAATATATATTTTGGTTTTATTAGAACCCTTCTACCAGAAGTAAATATAAAGGTACAAAGTTCAAAAATAACAAAACTATAGCTTCTGACAGACTACCACGTCTTTCTGCAGGGAAAGAACTACAAAACCACTACTGTATTCTATGGAAGATATCTTGCAAAGTCACAAATACCTAACAGACAACAGCTCAATTTATTCCATACATTTATCCTTACTCAATTCCTCTCTAACCATGGTAAATTCAAACAATATATCTACAGAATCAATAAGTCTACAATTTCAAAATGTCCCGTGAAGAAGGCAAAACCTTCTCATCTGATATCCATTCCATGTCACAAACAAATATAAATTGCTACAATCAGTTGTTTGCCCAAATTTATTTAAAGTACTAAAATCTTCAAAGATTAGTATATATATATTAATTCAATTAATCAGACTCTCTCTTAGTTATTGAAAATAATTTTGTAAATGTTCTTGTATGAAGTATTGATTGTAACAAACAGTAAATATCCCACAATATACCCACTGGTTGAAACACAGTTCCAGGAAAGCAAGGTAAAAAAATAATAAAAGCAATAAAGAACTACAAAATTAATTTTGAAGAGAAACTGCAATTGCACAGAGATTGTCCTGAAGAAATAAGCTGAAAATGGTCTATCTAAAAAAGTTAAAAGTACTGTTATAATTGAAAAAGGAATGTAAATATTTATGAATGCTTATGCAACAGTTCTAAGCATGGTCTTAAGCAATCAATCATTTGCAGAAAACAGGACAAAAGAAGAACACAATGATGGGAGAGCCTACAGCAATCACAGCTATGTTGAAAAAGTTAGTCATTAACAAAAAATATGAACTAAAGTTTGTCATTAGCTTAATGGATGAGGAAATCAAGCAGTAGGCTTGAATGGAGGGATTATGAAAATAATCTATTATTACATCTTTATCTATCTTTACTCATGTGCAACTATTGTTTTTGTTGTTGTTTGTACAAAGTGCAAATCATTTGAAAAACTGCTACATGGAGCAGTTGCCATGCTCTTTATGAAACCAACTAGTAGAGATATTTACCAAGGCATGCTTCCAATAACAGAAAATCAGCAATAAAACAAATAAATGTTTTTCAATAACAAGTGATATTCTTACTAACTTTCACTACTTCAAAAAGAGAATTATTCACTACTAAATTAGTCTTTTTTGATTTACTATATATTCTTATTTTTAATAGTTTATGGATTTCAGTTATATTAACACCTTGCTATGCAAAATGTGGCTTAGCCAACATTTTAAAGCCAATGAAACTAAAAAACACATTCAAGGTGCCCTGTGAATTATTTTTTATTTATAAATTGTGGCAAATCAACTGAAAATGTTCATTCCTGTTGGTACAGCAAGTGTAACACTTCGTTTCTATGATGGAGCTATGATTCTTTCTCATCAGTCTCTAAAATTTGTAGCAATAAAATGTAAAATAACATGCACAACTTTCAAACTATTTTTTACCAATACAAATTCAAATATTTGCTTTATTTTCATATGTGTTTAACATATAATGTCAATAGTTTAGGTCTTCATGTCTGCTGCAAGTGAGTGATATGTACTGACACAGCAAACTACAAAACTAATATGAATATTAAACCATGTTACATGTTATGCATACATAACAAAAAAACAGTTAATGAAAAAATATAATTTTTCCATTTATATTCAGTATTTCTGATTAATGTTCAAATGTAACCAGATACAAATCTTTAATGAAATTATGTCTGAAGAAATGTGCATCCAGAGGAGGAGAAAAAGTTGTATGCATTCAGTATCTATTCACATTGAAGTTCGACTTTAAATCATTAATTTGAAATCCATGATATAAACTTGCAAAACTTATTAAAACAGAATGAATATTCTGTGCTACAAAATGTTCACTTCAGGTTAAATAAATGAACTTAATTAAAATGGCAACTACAGACTGACAAAACCACTATTCCTACAATTTTCAACTAATACTTTCAATCATTTTTGAAGCAATAAAAATTTACAAACTAAAAGTAATTATTTAACCCATCATTATTTAGCCTAATGCTTGAAAAACTATTTATTCGTTGTAGCTTTTAACTTAGATTTATTAATAGTAAATGATTAATGGTAAAATGGTTTACAGTAACTTGAAATGCCAAATGGAATTTGTAGTGAAGCTAATCATATAATTAAAATTATTGAAAGATTGAGTCAAACTACTCATTCTTATTGGCTCCATTTACTTGATCATATATATTGACCACGTTTTATAGAGCAGTTTTTGCTTACTCAGCCAACTGTTGATACTGCATTAATTCAAGATATTCCTTTGGGGATGCATATTCTGTTCTGGTGGAGGTGTGATGAACTTATAGTTTATATTTTCATCCCTGGAAGTATTGAAGTTTATTAATCTGTCTGGGATTGAAAACATAACTTCAGTCAGGTTCATAATATCTCCACTGGAGCAGAATATGCATCCCCAAAGGAACAACGTGAATTTTACAGCAGTCAACAGTTAGGTGAGGGTGCAGATGGTGCTCTGCACAATATTTTCTATATTATAAACAATAAATGGAGCCAATAAGAGTGTGTCGTTTGACTCAATCATATAATAATGTTAATTATAAGGTTTACAGTAGTTTTCATGTTTTACATATATTAATATATCTAAGGTTAATGTTTCTTAATAAAAGGACAGTATTTACCTTTTAAAGTAAAATACAACACCACACATGTATCTGCTACACAAGCATAAACAGAGACTATGATAACCAATGTGATATCCATTTAAGAAGCTCTAGCAAATATTTCAAGATAAAAGTAAAATAAACTTTAGAAGTTAAACGTAGTCAATAACTTGCTGTCAGTCAGTAAATGTAAATAAATTAATCTGAATAAAGCAATAATAAATGTCAGTAGTTTTCACTATTATAAATATTATTTCACGATAGGCTAAATAATTATAATCCAGGTAACATCAGCTAATGATATGGCATCATCTGAATGAAGGACATTCTGCATAGAAAATTCTTACATTAATTTAATTCATTCCTTTGTTACTTTGATTACTACAGTCATTTATATTAAATGTATAGCATTTAAATTTCTTTAAACAGTTACACTATCAAATCACTACTGTAAACACTTAGGTTAACATATGTTTAACATTCTTTAAATTTTCAAGAGAATCATGTTATAAAATCTGTAAAGAAAATACAAATTTGTATAAGATGAGCTTTGCTCAAGGACTGCAGAAAAAAGAGGTGCTCACACTTATAACTGGTAATTTAGCAATTAAATAATTAATTTATTTTGAAATCTACCTTTATGATGGAAATATCTTAATTCTTGATCAATTACACGTTGTATTACTTATTAATTCAGTAGAACACAACTGTAACATAACCTTCCTTTAAAGGTTTATATATTCTTTACAGATCCAGAGATTATAAACATATGATGTAATTTTACTTGAAAGAAGTGTTTAAACAACCTGTTTGGCATGCATGGCAGAGAAATATATAAAATGCACATTTATGTGAATTATGCAGTATCTTACCTTGTTTCTGTCATAGTTTTGTAGTCTCACGTCTGCTAAATATTTGAAATACAGTGTCCTTGCTAAGGTTCCATGAGGTCGATACATTCTTCTAAGAATTTCTGCAGTTTCATCAGAAGGATGTATATCGTATGGTAACTGTTCGCAGTAAGCATTTGCGGTACAGTGCGGGAAACACATATCATGGTCGCAAGTAGATACTGATGCATGCTGTTCCATTATAATATATTGTTTATAACACAATACAAACTGCCACAAAATTATTATACAATAATTTGACAACACCCAGTGAATGTTAACCTACGCAGATCGTACACAATCTTGTCTTAAAAGGATGCCGTTATGAAAATTTAACGTGTATGCATGAAACTTAATTTTCATTACAAATAAATTGCTAAATCGTGTTAAATCGTTTGTCGTAATAAGTAGAAATAAAATGCAAGCACTTAATTTAAATTCTTGTCAATATTGTAAACACGACGGCCATGTTGTACATACAGTGCACTCTTCTGGCCATCTTCAGAATCAGAAAACAAGCGAACTGTGTACCGCATGCCGACTTGGCGCCTCGCTGGCTCGTTCGATCAAAACACTACCGATACTATCTCGCCTCAGTCCAAAAACGCTCATAAAAATACTTCCACATCTCATCACATCATTTGTGGCTCTGAACCAGAAGCAAACTGAAACATTCAAAACGCATACTATGGTTATTTATTTTCGTATGGCGATGAAGGAGACCCGGATAGACAAAATTATGTATTTGGAACAGCTTCTTCTCCCAAATCGAAGTATGAACTACGTTTTCTTGAAAATAAAAGAGTTCATTTGCCTCTGCATACTCTGGCTGTTTAACGCATTAAAACAGAAACATCAAATTATTTAAAATGCCCATTTATTAGCTCATTCATTTTTGTATTAGTTTGCTTATCGTTAGTTTAAAGAATCCGGAGGGTGGCCAAGCAAATTATTATTATTATTATTATTATTATTATTATTATTATTATTATTATTATTGTTATTGTTATTATTGTTGTTGTTTTTCCATGAGATACTTAAATATTCAATTCATTTTAGTCAGTTTTGTTCAGTAAGACAAATATGAAAAAGTTTAACGAATATCTTTGCTTTTGCCTTTTTTTTAAATACTAATACTGGTTAAAACGAAGTGACAGCAATGCATGGAAGTACAGCGATTAAATTTAACAATAGAGAGAAAAAATAACAGGATGCCGAACATCATTTCTTAAATATTTATTCATATGAACATGAGGACACTGGTTAATCCTAACTACTTCTTCTTCTTTTTCTTCTTTTTCTTCTTCTTCTTCTCAACTAACAAATAAGAAAATTAATATATCTAATATCAACGGAAAATTATATTTGTAAACAACTTCAGCACAAATGACATTATTTATTCAAACCACAGACAAAAAAGAAATGGCGCTGGCAGTGGTAGTTTAATAATGCGGTTCAGTTACAAATTGCATAAATTCTCCCTCTGTTATAACTGAAATACAAGATCAAAAATGCATTGTTGCCAAATGCAGAATCCTTTAGAACTAGGATAAGTACCAACATTATTTCAAGTTATTATACTAGAAAAACCAATCTTGTTTTTTTATATTATTTTAGTAATATTAACACGCATATCATTAGATAACCAACAGTCAAAATCCGTAGGATTATAGAATTTTATAGGAGTATTAAAATAGTAAGAGATAAGTGCACAATTAATGAGGTGAAAAAACAGCCAGTCATCTTAATAAGACAACCATGACAGACAGTAGATGTTGCACAATGTTTGATATGTTCAAGGAATGGAAGCAACGAAAATATCTCCGTCACTGTAGACTAACGGAAGTGCTTTCTTAATTGCTACATCTGCTTTCATTTAGTTTTCTTTAGAAACAACTCTCGCTCAGCGTCGAGAAGGGAAAAGAGTGTGAAAGCAACGCTGTCAAATCATCGTCCTCCCTTCTCGAAGTTAATTAGAAATATTTCCGCTATTGTTTACCTTGGCAGCTTCCTCAACACCCGTGAAATTATACAGCTCCTGTAGCCTCAATTTTGATCATGTTATTTGTGAAAGACAAGAAAATGGAAACAATGCGCCATCAAAGCGGAACATAAGCGGTTAGTACAGAACTGTTATAAAGAAATGGCACAATCCTTCACGATTTTAAATGTTGCATGTTCAAGATTTGATTCAGAGGACTGGAGCTCGTGCAATAAGAACAATGATGATAAACAATAACAATAGTTTATCCCGTTGACCTATTTTTTCACGAGTTTTTCTTTTCTGTCTTCCTTCTACTTTTCATTTTGAAAATATGGAGAGGTATCTCTTTCCCTTTGAGGCACTCTTCCATGACTATGAATCTAGCTAACCTCACAGACTACAATGATCATCAAGTCTGGTAATTTAAATAGGTTTTCAACAACAACTTTCAGTCTTAGTTCAGTATTAGAAATGAACATAAGAAGAAGATAGCTGAAAAATTAGATCGTGCCAAAAGTTCTAAAACTTCTTTTGTTTTCCGAACCGGTGCTGACATCCTGAGGAACCTGACATCCTGAGGGATGTCAGGTTGAAAACTGCAGCAAATTACAGTGATTTCTTTTTCAATATATAAAATTATGTGTATGCAGGAAGAAGATGCTGTGTGCTTAATTGAAACAGGTAATTTAATTACCTTTCTCTTTAATATTTAATGTTCACTTCCTCATAATTGCATGTATTATCTTTGCATTTAAGCTACTGGAAGATCCGTATATAAGTCTTAACATTAAGTCTTAAGCAGTTAAACAAGCTGGTCTTAAGCAGTTCAACAAGCTGAACTTTTAGTTACGATGGAAAGAAAGATATTCAAAATCTACAGGCATTTTAATATCATTTTAATGTTGTATTTATTGTCACTTTGACTGTACTGGTCTTCTAGTGACGTCTGTAGCTTGTGAATGAATACTATAGGCGTAAGACCTGGATTAATACTTTGTTTAGGATAATTATGTTTTATTGACTAGTCCTTTAGCTATTTGTAAAATCTGTATATTTAATGAATACAAATAATATGAAGAAAATTCGAGTTACTATAATTTTGTGCATTTTCATTAAGCAGAAAACAAATTTGCTCCATCACACTTGTGTTGTGTTTTAATGTTTATTGCAGAATAGCCTGTTGTATGTTAAAAAGCATTTCTTTTAAGAATTTTGAATGCTTACATTAGGCAGATAAATGGAATATTTTGGAGCCTGAAGTCCCCCTGTGTGTTATATACATAGCTTTCTACGATTTTTCCAGCAGCCCCACTTGGAAGTCTCTCTAGAAACAAACGATGGCATCCAATGTCTAATTTTATTTGGAACCCTCCCAGGTTTGCCTTTTTTCATTATCGCTCCTGTTGCCGTTTCGTCCTCACTTTCTTATTAACTGTAAGAGAGGAGGGAAAAAACTCATCTCTTGACAAATATTACGACCCCAATCACTTCTAATCCTACGGCTCCCTCCCCAAGGCGCTACAAAATGGAAAATAAATCTTAAAATGTGACGTAATTAATTTTTTAAAACTACACAACTTTTATCAACGCCAAGTTCTAATCAAATATTTCAGAGCAACCAATCTTCTTTAAGTATAGCAATTATAAATGGTAGTCGTCTCTAAAAAGTGTGCTGATATATAAAATAGCATGAGGGTGCCAAAAATGTATACACACTTCAAGGAAAGAAAAAACTGTATTAACATAACAAAATTGAATTCACACAAACAGAAAATGGTGAGCACTAATCATTTTAGACTTTAACAGTTACAACAGTTGCTCAAAATGCCCACCATCGGCGTCGATACACTTGTGAGTACGTTGAACTACTGATTGAGCAACGTTTGCGAAAGTGTCCTCGGCGATTGCAGCAAATGCCGTTTCAATTTCTTCCCGAAGTGCTGCCAGTGTAGCTGGTTTTCTACGGTATACGGTACCATAAGTCTCAAATTTGTCTGGAATGCCTGCCTCGCGTTGGCGGTTCTGTTCTGTACACACGTCTCCATTGGCTTTGAACTTCAACAACATTCTCGGTTTTCCAATACTACTTCAAAATTGCTTTCCGCTGTTCAAACGATAATCTTAGTTCCATTTTGTTGTAGCAACGCTAGCATAACGCAATGTGAGTCACATCTTTTACAGAACATCATACGATAATCTTGGATTCATTTGTTCAATGTTGATTTACCTGTCACGTAGCAACGCTATCATAATGTATGTGAGTCGCATCTGTTTACAGAACATCATACTACACATTACTGTTGTTTCTCGGTCCAACTTTGAAATATATTAAATAGATATCTACTGTAAAAGTGTGTATACATTTTTGGCACCCTCTGTGTGTACATACATACATACATACATACATACATACATACATACATACATACATACATACGTACGTACGTACGTACATACATACATACATACATACATACATACATACATACATACATACATACATACATACATACATACATACATACATACATACATACATACATACATACATACATACATACATACAGGTATAGGTAATTTGATTATTCGTTAGGGAATGAGATAAGGAATTCTCTAAATGTAAATTTAGCCAAAATTGAAATAAAGAAAATTAATAAAAATGTATATAATTTCTGCTCATTTAAAATACCCGTAAATAAATGTTCATGCTTTTAATCATTGCTCCCTTGTCTATTAACAAAAAACTTTCCCGGTCACAAGGCTTTTTACGCATGTTCCATGCTATCTCAAATTATATTTTTGTGAAGTTTAGGGAATTTCAAGATAATGAAGATTGGCATCTCATTTCTCTTCTGTCATTCAAGAATTTTTTTCGAAGCTTGGTTCCACTCTTCTTAGGTGAGTGTTTTCTTTCACTTTTGCTTATAATTTAACGATTTTCCTATGCTTACAGGCTGTTCAATATAACTTTTAATTTGTTTTAAATTTAAGCATTCTAAAGGAATCATTTTGTAGTTTTGCAATTTTTCACGCTCAATAGGACGTATAGATCTCCTCCGTGGTTTAGTGGTAGCGTTTGCGACTACTAATCCGGAGGTCTTGGGTTCGATTCTTTATCAGGAGGGTTTTTTTGGTGTTTTTCCTTACCCTGAGAAGATGAGCCAGATAACTTTAGAGTGCCAAGGACTTGGACCTCATTTGCGCCATCATTCGTTCATTACTACAGACTTACATCTACAGTATTCAATGCTCTATCGCTGAGGGGCATCCTTTTCAACATCTCTTGTAACACAAGCTAGTAATTATTATCAATTTTAAACACAGTATCACGTTATTCTTTTGGTAAAAATAGAAATACTATATTTACGCTCAGCGGCTCTGTACTTCCTCAGTGAGGGTCTAGATCAGCCAGCCCGTAACTCAAATAACCACATTGTATATGGAGTATAATTGCATACCTGCCCCAAACTATCTTTCACTTCACTACTTCACAGAGCATCAGAGCTTATTTTCGTTGTCAGCCATAGAACCTTTTTATATTCATCAACTAGCAATGTTTCAATTTCTTGTTTTTAGAACGCTATATCTAATGGTATCAGGAATTAAAACTTTAAAATTACGTTTAACAATACTATATATTTGTTTATGTACTTTTGTCTTTATTATAAAAGTTAAAACTTGTACTTTTGTGCACATAACATGTATCGTTTATATGTTAGTGAAAACAATTAATTTACCTTAATAAGTCTTCAGGATTCTAATTCTAGAATCACTGCTATTGTGTTTTGTTTTATTTACACTAACTGCATATTTTAGAGCTGTTTCTTGCATTGTACTCGTTTTTCCTGCTTGTATTTATTTTATGGTGTTTTTGTAATAAATAATAGTGTATAATATATTCTAAAAGACTTGGGCTTAGCTTACATTTCATTTTAGCATAAAAAGATAATATAATCTATGACTGAATACTCATAAATAACAGGTATATTTTCTATTGAATGCTTTATAAGTTTTAGCAAACATCATGGCACTAAGCTGAAAATACCAAGTCGAGAACTATACCGCAGTATTCTTGACATAACTCAGTTTTAAAATAAGAAAACATCAATTTCTTGTTACATGAATACACTTTAACTCTTCAAAAAACTCCACACTGCCTTAAGAAACGAAATTAGTTTTATCTAACTGTAATTATCAACAAAACAATTTTCGAGAGCTCTTATTAAAGAAACAAGATTCCTAACAGGTTACACCGTTCCGCTGTGTCACGGAATTTACGTGATGAAAAGGTTTTTCAACTTTCATCAGGAGTGCAAATGTTTTCACGCACACAAATCCCCGCATCAATGATTTCATTACAGTGCCCGGTTTTTTTATTCAGCAACTTGTCCACAAAATCGAGCACGATCAGGTGACAGAAATCAGTTTTTATATTGTTCTTTTAAGAGAAAATCGCACAAATGGTTTCACGCAAACAATGTGGAGGTTTATGTTGAGGTCCGGCTTACACCATGCACCGTATGCCAACCAGAGATTCTGGTAAACGTGCGAGTTAGTAAAGAAAGGTTTATGAATTCAGGCGCATAGTTTCATGAAAAGAGTCAATGAAAAGTTGATATTTAAAGATTACGTCGTATAGGAATCATAGCAAATATCGTGAAACATTTCTGGAACATACTCCTCATACAAGTGAATTATACTTGTTAATTCCACTTAATGATTCATTATGTAGCTGCTTAATGATAGTTTCATAAAATATAAATGAGCATATAAAATTTACTACTTTGAAAATAGTTATATAATACATAGCTTTTAAAAAATAAAAGGTACCTTTAACGCTTATGTATTTTTTTCAAACATTCTGATGCAGATTCTTTATAAAACAAATTACCATGACAATGCTTATTTATAATTGGTGATATAGTTTTTCAACGCAAACAAAAGTGCATTTTATTAATTTCTATTTCTGGAAAGAAACTGTATTGCCTTTGCGTATTCGTATCGCGTTTATTCAATTTTATTACGAATATACATCGTACCCCAAAAGGTTTAAGAACTAGCCTGTGCAATTTGCGTTATTTCCAGATGTTTCCAGGTCTTCACTTAGAAGGAAAGAGCGTTTATTTTTTTTTGATTTGTTTTATTTACGGACGCTCTAACATCTCAGGTCATCAGCATCCCATTCAATTCAGAGCGTGAAACGGCTGAAAAATTTTGCTCAATGGCCTCTGTTTTCAGGCTTGAGGTTGTATTACACAGGATCCACGGCTTTACTTCCCTTCCGAAGGAAGCCATACTTCGAATTTGTACAACCGAAAAAATCCATCGACCCACGGTTGGGTTTACAAAGCAAGTATGGTGACCATAAGGCCACCAGAAACGTCCAAAGAGTACCCTTGAGGAAACCTTATTGCTGAGTTAAAGGATTCCATCACACACACTGCGGCGTATATTTAAGAACACGAACTCAGAGCACCATTGAAAAGTGGTTGTTACTTGTACACGAACAAAATGGTTAATATAAACAGAAACTCCCCCAAAATATTTACACACTTTAATAGGGGTTATCTATATATATATATATATATATATATATATATTTTTTTTTAATTTGAAATGAATTGTGCATCAATATGTACTTATAGTATTATGTTCTTTCAAAAGATGTCAATACTGGTTTCTATAGCAACCGCTCGATCTTGATGAGAATCAATGAAAAATGAAGAAATGTACTTGACTTTTAACAAGCCAAAGTGTATAGTTGAGAACAATGTGAAACAAGTACTTGCCTTTCGAGCAGAGCAAGACTATTCTGAAATGGTTTTCTGTGAGAATGTTGGAATGTGTGTACCTCGAAAACAATAGCTATTGCTCTAAAAGCAGAAATTTAAATGTAGACATCAATCCTATGGACACTATAATCAATGTTGATCATATGAGTTTGCCAAAATCAGAAGGATCTGGCTCTATGGTGAACGTTTTGAGATCTTATGGGATTCCAGAAGTCGAGCATGATTCTAAGGTCTAAAGCAAATATTTTCCATAGGGTGAAGGTATGGTGGCTGGTGATGCAAAATAATTTCTAATAAACCAGTGTCAATATTTTAAAGACTGTTTAAAAAACAACGAAGAAAATGTGAGGAACATTCGATTCGCGCCAGGACCGTTCTTCGACAGGTGTATTCTACGTTACCGCAGAAATAGCAAATGCCGGGGAGGTAGCTTAAAATTATGTCTGGAACGTTTCTTCTTTAAAAAAAAATATATTGTACTTTTGATTTTGTAACTTTATTTCGTATTAAGTCAAATTTGTAGACATTTTTGTTCCTCTCAAAAATGTATTCCTGCCCCTTATAGTTGACTCCTTAATTTACTTGTCGGAACTTAAAATATATTTCTTGTATTTTTACAATACTTCTTTCTTGAGGTTAATTGTAAAAATGAACATGAACTGTATGACGCCAGCTCTCAAATCAACCTCAAGGAAGAAATAGTGGAAAAGGCCAAGAATAACAGCTGAGTGACCAGAATGCATCAGGAACAAGAAAATTAAAACTCGAAAGAAGATGACGCGTGTACATATATATGTGGTTTTCTATATATATATATATATATATATATATATATATATATATATATATAAAGATTATCACTAAGAATAGGTTTTTGCCTCTAGACTCGGAAGGTTATTATTCAAAAGTATTTGAGGTGACATAGAGAACCAACCAATAACCTGCTCTAAAGATTTCGTGTGTTTAACAATTTGTCTTCTTTTTAGAAATATAAAAACTAATGAGAGGTTATTTACAATAGTTCATATAAATCGTACATTTATTTTCAAAATAATTTAAAGTTTACTTAGTACACTATTTTGAAAACTTTCTTTTATACTCTATCGAAGAAAAAATAGTATGTTGTAAGGGTTCTTGTGATTTCTGACTGACTGTTGAACACACCATTTGTTTTCTGATTAACATTAGCTTTCTAGCAATGTTTTCATAATATTTTTATTATATATTTAAAATATTTTAAATAAATGTGTATAAAAGCTTTTCTTTTATAATTAACCTTGTGAACATATTTATTGTTATAATTAAATATAATGTAATCAAGATTTAACAACGAATATTCAAACATTTTACATCAATCTGAAGGTTTCCCATGTCTTCATTACCAATTATAAAACACAAAAGAGAACGGCTGTAGTATTGACACAAAAGTTGCAATATTAACAGGTTTTTTTATAAATTTTGTTACACATTTTAGATGATTCTGAAACTTTAACACTACAAATATGCCACGTTCTGGTTAATATAATCTGCAACCCAATAATATAAGTATAATCAAGTATTGATTAAAGTTTCTTTAAACTGTATGGCACATGTTCTCTTTAATGTTTAGCTAAATTTGGATTAGGTTTGCATGTGAAAGAAAATGTTACACTCTGTTTCCAGTATCTGCTTCGTCGAATTGATACAATTCTGTGTTTAACGCAATATTTTATGTTGTCTGTAGTTTGTCACATTATTTCTTTGTAGGGTAGGAAATTGCTTGCAGAAAAAAATATGATTTACTCACATCTAAACTTGTTAAAAGCATAATATTTTTTGTAATTTTCTTTTCAATTTCGGCGCTTTGAAAATTTGCAGCGATTTTAAAATTGTGCTAAATTTAGAATAATATTTCCCCTCCTCAATGATAAAACAAAGATCTTAGAAAAGCATTACAAATCCTAAAATTAAAATATAAATATTACTGTCTTTGGTACCATTGGTCTAGAGTAGTATTAAATTAGGCCTCAGTCCAATATTTCCGTAAATAAAACACCAGAACCAAAAATCAATACGTAATTATTCCAATCTTAAATACAAAATATTTTCGGGTCATTTGTTACACAGTTAAAAAAGAAACATGTATTAATGCCTGGTCATTAGTTTGTATTAAGTGTGTCTGATAAGATTTCCTACTTAAGAACTCTAGACCGAAGTTAGCCGCTGGGTATTAACGGTTCAGGGTTCTTGGAAGCGCTGTCAAGTAAATGAAGACATGATACGGGATATTAAAACGTGTTTAAGTTGTTCTATTAGCACAGCACTGCTGCTACCTTTCCATCATTGGCCATTTTGGGGGCCTTAGCAGTAAGAAACAGCCATTTCCCGGTGTGAAGCTCTTCGCTTGAATTTCTGGTTCATATGACACTAAGATACTCACCTATGTTGCTTTATGTGCACTAAACTGGAACCATTGAACTTCTGTCGACTGTTGGTTTCTTAAAGTATCGCACAAGATTTAGCTAGCGTTGTGCGACTTTGTAGGTGAGATTAAAGTGCATTATTTTGTTCCATTGCTGAATATTACAACGTTGAATATTTACATAGAAGCTTTTGTTGCTATTATGCTCATATCTTCAGGGACAAAGAATTGAGATGTTCTGTACTTTTCTTCACCACGTTCCAACTTAGTAATTATTTCTCGCACTTCTTCCACTTTAAAAATGTATTAAACATTCAGTAGCTTGATTTCTCATTTGGCACTACACCCCGGGATGAGCATTGGCCTACCACGGCGACTCTTACGATTTATTGATAGGGGGTGATATTGCAGGGGACACGTGATGAACAAGCCGTCACCCCGCGGTTTTCGTGATCGAAGAACGCCATCTTTCCATCGGGCTGCTATCCAATTGTCCTCACGATGCTGGGTGGACCCCGTTCCAACCCTCCCTAACTTAGAAAAATCTAAGTAGGTATCAGGAGTCGAACCCTAAGTAGGTATCAGGAGTCGAACCCGAGCCTCTCAGCCAGCAGTCAGCAACGCTAACCACTAGACCAAGGAGCTGGTCATTATATACTACCGTCTTTTTCTTAATGCTTGGGCTGTCACTTAACTTTCTTCTGTAAATGAGCAAGATAAACTATAGTTTTAAAAAAATGTTAACAATATGCTGTATTTGTTGTAAAATGGTTTGGTATTTATTGTAAACTGTTTCATAAAACTAAAATCCTAGAAAAAATGTTAATTTGGTTTTTTGTTGCAGTAAATTATAGAGAAGTATAAACAAAACATACTTTTAAAATAAAATATGTTCGTTGCTAAGCTATTCAAATGGATATAAAGGGACAACAAAATTGTTTAATAGGAGACAAAAGTCAAGAATATTCGTTAACACTACAGTTTTACAAAGTAATTACACACGCATTTTAATGAAACTATATCCAGAAATGTCACGAGCGATGCTACTTTTTTGGTAATTTATTGAGATTAATGAATGTTTGTTGTCATGACAAGAAACATTAGTTAGAAAGCTCAATTAATCACCTAAGAAAAATTATCGGTAAAATAATTATAATGCGAGTCGATGCCATTTTTGTATTTTTAGTGAAGTCATTGAAGTGATTTGACTTACGTGTTTGATCTTTCTGAAAATATACATTTGTTTCATTAATTTTTATTCCAGGCAGAACCGCGAGGAGATCTAAATTAAATAACATACAACTAAACAGTATTATAACCATTACAAACAGGCTTCCTAAATCCCTAGTCGAATCGAAGCAGAGATTATAGCATTTAAAAAAAATGAACTTCAGTTATTAGTTTTGAGCACAGTTCTTTAATAATATCGAATTAAGTTTTATTCTGATTGGTAAATAAGGTATCAATGAGATCATACATTAGCTGAAAGACCCTCGAGTGCAGATATAATGACAAAATAAGCACAGCATAGGTTTCTAGTTAAGAGGGGGGGACAACTTTAGTGAAATATTTTAAAAAATCCCCAATTAAAGTTCAATAAACTCCTAATTTATTTTACATAAAACAAGATAGTTAATTGAATGGACTCAAATGTACGTTATTTTTAACATATAATGTATTGTGATTTAAACTGCAACGAATTAAATAAAAAGATTAAAAATAACATTAATTAAAAATAGGCATTGTAATGAAACCATTCATGCGGGGATTTGTGTGCGTGAAACATTTGCACTCCTGATGAAAGATGAAAAAATTTTTCATCACGTAAGTTCCGCGACGCAGTAATATCCAGCAAATGCACAGAAATCGGCAATTAGCATTTGTTGCGATCTGATATCTGCACTGCGATAACTAACTTCCGATTCCCAGTTCATAGTTCTAAATGCATTAACTGTTCTTAAAAAACAAGGTACCATATAATAATACAAGATAAGTGTAACTGAACATATTTCCATTTAAATGGTTCTACTAACGCTGCCCACAATTTCTCATAACCTTTATCACTTTTCCTTTGATTTGTATTAGCAAAATTTTCTGTTTCAACCCCCCCCCACCCCCATTTGAAGCATCTAGGGCCGCCTCTGTCCAACATATATTACAGTTTTTTGAATTTATTTCAAATATATCAATGTAACTTTTGGGGCTAAGTTGGTAGCACTGTCGCTGTCCCATAAATGTCGACAGTTTTAAGGTGTCCAGGTAATTTGGAAGTTAGTGTATTTTATAAAGATATGTGCTTACCTTTGGAGAAGTTCAGTTCGATTTTAGAGTGTGGTGAAAGTAAGGAATTAACATGTGACAGATGGAACAAATGGATAATTTGATGAGTTGTCTTTCTAATAATAATAATGATGCTATGCTATAATAATTTGAGACTCAAATATTATATGCAGAGATAGTTCCATCAGTAAGAAACTTTTAGAAAATTTGGGTAAAACAAAGTGCATAGAGCATAGGAAACTGTTAAAAATTAATGAAGATTTGATCCTTGATTCTTACAAGGAAAAACTTCTTTCTTATTTTAGGGAATTAAATAGAGGTCGACTAAAGTGCCCTTCTGGCTTCATAAAGTGTTTACGTTGTGAAAGTGCTGATTAGTAGCAGTTATGAGACTGAATTTTTGAATTTGGAAAATAAGAGAGATGCTGTCATAACATTGCGTATTGAAAACTATGTGAGTAATATGAATTATAATTGTAGTTGTGGCAAGACAATAAACATTATAAGCAAATGTGTTAAAAGTGTTAAGTCAGAAACTATACAAAAGTGTTAAATGATAGAAATGTGACTAAGGATTTGGCAAATAAATAAATAAATAAATAAATAAATAAATAAAAAACATGTTGAAAATCAGAGAACTATACATGAACGTGGAGAGAAAGTCAAGAAATGAAAAATACTGCAGTGCAAAATTAATGGATCATTTATTTAAACAAACTTGAATCATATGCGTATGTTATTTTTGGGTCTTGGTAAAGCCATGCGTATCGATTTATATCTAATTACAATGTCCTCTACAAGTAGAACAAACACTTAACCATACTATTGAAAAGAAAACAATTAAATGTGTTAAAAGTTGTGTCTATGGAGTAAGTAAAAAGACGAACAAACAAACTTGAAAATAAGAGCACTACAGATCAACTTGGAGAGAAAATCAGAAAAGATATATAACACATTTATACAAAGAAATTCCGCCTGTAGTAAAAATTTGTTCATTATGGAGCTGGCAGAAGAAATGCTAATGAACCTATAAAGAAGTCAGACCTATTGTTCGATCAGGTTTTAACGGTAAACATATGAAAGATAACAAAACATTTGAAACAAACATAGAACATAAACATAACATTTTAGTACAATTAAACTCTATCACCATTTTGGTATTAATTAATTAATGAATTCACGGTGCAATGTTAAATATTATAAATTAATACCAATATTCAATATTAAATTTAACAAAATTCCATTTAACTATAATTAGTTTAATATCAGCCTAGTTCCAATTCAAGTGGTTCAGTCTACCAATATATTGATAAGTAAAACTTGCTCAGTGTAACTTCAATAGCAGTTCTTTTTCCTGAGACAGAAAACAAAATTTCTTCAAAGCTGCTCACCCACCACAGTATGTTAATTTACAAGCTAAGCACGAGAATGAGATTCTGCACTTAAAATCTATCAAAAGTAAACATGTGATAGATGACGGGAACACGAGCAATAATGCGTGGAACAATCTTCAATATTGTAAGAGTGTTTGTCATGTCTGTCCCAGATATTATTGATCATTACCGACTGTTCATTATTTATTTACATTGTAAGCTTGTATGTTAAGCAGAGCTATTCAGAGAATCAAGTACATTTAAATGGACAATTGTTTTAGTAGATATTGCCACTCAAATAATTTATCATTCCTAAAACTCCAGAAAAACTTGTTCTCCAGAAGTTATGGTTGTGGCATTTTTATATTGCAATAAGAATGATTTGATAACGGATTGGCCAGACAAGTGACATTCTTGTTCAGCTTCTAATGTTGCGGTCGATAACTGGAACCTGTCTTTGTCTTTTTTGTCTCAGAAGTTACGCTATTATTATTATATACCTTTGTGAGAAGATATAAACGGGGTATTGTGACCTGAAATAACAATAAAGCATTAAAACATTGTGCATGCATCCTGGTAAGTTGGCGAGTAGTGTCAAGAGATCTGTAACCAAAATGGTTTAAAAAACAGAAGCCAATTCTAAACACATTTACTTCTCTGGAGCATAAAAATAGACAGCTAAAGCATACAAGAGACAAAGCAAGTACATCACTCTAAGTGATAAACTCTTGCTTAGCTTCCTTTAGCCAATACATGCAGGCAATATGGAAAAACATGAAGGAGCACTGGAAAGAGAATAAGAGCCATGTTATTTCAAGAATAAGCAGGGAGTGGAGAGAAGAAACCTGTTCAATTTTGGAGGGAAATGTTTTTCTTTGTACTGGAGAATGTAAAGGAATTAAAAAACTGAAAAATGGAGTGCAGTATGCCCAGTGGAATAATTTAACTGGGATGGCGTAAGAAAAGAATGATTGAAAACTTTCGTACTGATGAATACAGGTTAGGGGAATAATGTATAAAGTAAAAGAAACGTTGGCAGAAAATATGCAGAAACCCCCATGATATCGTTTTAGGAATAAGGTAATAGAACCGAATGTAACAAGATACATGGATATAATCCATGAAAGAAGAAAGCGTCTTTAATCTGAAAGTGCACAGTTTTCTTGGCACAGCCCTATTTGACTGACTTGAAAAAAATCCCACCACATCATAATTTATAGAAAGTTGTCCTTTCCAATGAGAAAACAAATTGTAGTTCATACATGACGGGGCTGCAGCACTTTTCTACCTAACTG